>JANIJH010054587.1:0-10000 GCA_024520975.1 Erythroxylum areolatum | reverse complement strand
TCTTACAAGTCCAATGGTTCAAGAATCAAGTCCATTGGGTGTCTAGAGAAAAAGTTATGGCCAAAAGAATCTAACATATTCATGTCTTTACTCGTATAGCACATGCCTTGGCGCGATTGCCATAACTCTCACTACAGATGTTGGATTGACTTTGTTTTTAGACTATTAGAAAGAGAACTTCAAGATCTACAACTTTTATGAAGACCTAGAAGACCAATTCTGTCTTCTAACTTCTACATAGTCTCACTTTCCTTTCGTCTCATTTTCTATCGTCTCATTTCTATCGTCTCATTGCTATCGTCTCATTTCCATCGTCTCATTTCTATCGTCTCATTTTCTTCCGTCTCATTTTCTTCCATCTCATTTCTTCTGTCTCATTTTCTTCCGTCTCGTTTCTTCCGTCTCATTTTCTTCCATCTCATTTCTTCCGTCTCATTTTCTTCCATCTCATTTCTTCCGTCTCATTTCTTCCGTCTCATTTTCTTCCGTCTCATTTTCTTCCGTCTCATTTCTTCTGCAGAATGTCTCCACTTATACGGATCATAACGTTTGACTCTGATGTCCAAAATTTTCATACTATATACCGTTAGAAAGATAAAAGAAAGATATACAACTTTTTAGAAGGCATCTTGGCTAAAATCTCTTTATATCAATCCCAAATTTTCCCCTAAAGCCCAAAGATGAATTTTGCCTACACACACCAACGTACTGGACCAACTTCATAACTTCATGAAATTTTGAGACTTTTATGGACAGAACTGAAATTCTATGTCTTCATACAAAATGTAGCCATATGTCTCTAGTTTAATTCAAATTAAGAATTATCTCGTTTAGACAACTAGAGAAAAAGTTATGGCTAAAAGACTGAAGCATATTCAGTGAACATTTTCCAGTTTACTATCAATTTTGTTTCCAAATCTTTCCTCATCTTCAACTCATACCTAGATCACTCTTTCCACTTCCTCTACTTCTCATTTTCAATAAAATCACATTTAAAAACAATCACACCCAAAAGTTGTCAATGAATGCATGTACAATTATTTTTGTGCAAAGATTCAATATTCATGTTCATATATGCTAACATTATGTATAAGCAAGAAAAATGCATTTCCTTAATCTCTCTCTCTGAGCTTACATGCATTGAAATTTCAGGTCCTAACCCGAAAGATGGGGACGGGATGTTACGTTTCTCCCCCTTAAATAAATTTCATCCCCAAAATTCTTATCTGATTGATCAATACAGTAGAGGTAATAATTCCTCATATACTTCTCCATATCCCATATACTTCATCTAATACCCTTCCAACGACTACAGCTGATAACTCATTAGATCCTTCAATCACTGATTTAGTTATCACACTATCTTGACTATTTCATGAGCATATTTTAGATTACTTACCAACTTTACTTCGTATATTGTCAATCTATCTCTGTTGATCATACCATTATTTCTTAATCTATTTACATATCACATATTTTTGAATCTAAAACCTCTTCCACCAGTAACACTAACTCATAAGAATTTTCATACATACCAATTCATATAGCTTACTTATACTTTCTCCAAATCTGAGAACACCTTTCCAAGGTGGTACTCACAAAAACACTTCATCTTTCCTTTGACAGTTCACTTCTCTTCAATGTTAATACATTCAACTCTTATGTCCATTTCACTATATTCCCTAAATTCAGTGTTGGTCCACCTACCTCATTTATCTTTCATGAGTCACTTTACTCTTATTTCAGATTCATCTTACTCACCAATTGTATCTCACATTATTTTGCCTTTATACCATTTTAGGCCTTCTTCATCTCAATGTAAGGGTGAATGACTATCTTTCTGTCATACAATGCCCCATATCACTTCTAATGATACCACTATGGTCACAATTGTTATGCCTGCAATCAATTTGAATTATACCTCAATCTCATATTCTTACGAATTCAAAAATATGAGCTCCAAGCATATTCGTAACAGTTAAAACTGCTGGTAGTTCAAACCTTCAACCACTTGTTTCTACATCCTTAGCAGCTAAAATACAATCTTAGCGTATTCCTACTAGGATGTCTAGCTTAGGTTGTTACTTAAGCTTCTCTAACACTTTCTTTGCTCAATCATCTTTATCGGGTATACATACTTCTTATTTCGATCACCAAATATCATTCCTCCGATTCCACTCGAAAGTTCAGATTCGTTTTCAACACCTTTATGGGACTCAAAATTCTGAATCCTTAGCTTTTAGGCTTTCTTACTTCTTCTCATAAAACTGATCTAAAAATTTCAATGCAACTAGTAACACTTTATTTTGCCCTATATTCCACTCAACACTTTGCCCTCTTCATTGCACTAAATTTGGAAACCTCAATATCTGAATTTATTATTCCATTATAGAATTGTCTGTTCAGTGTGTCAGATTACACACTACCTTTACCAGTATAGAACTCATTTGTACATTTCTTTCAAACTTAATAATTTCCTCAAATTTACATAATTTGTACATTCCAGAAATGGCTTTGCATATCTAATGTCTCCCAGATCTCAAAGCGATTTCTATCATAGCAATTCTAAACCATGTATCAAAATCAATTAGGACCTGGCATATCTAAGGGATCCTTATGCACCTAGCAAAATGGAGGCCTAGAGTATTGATAAATGGATATTTGACTATATTTTACCATCCATATTTGATGTATTTTTCTTGATATTTTATACTTTTATTGTATATTTGGTACTTCATTCAAGTGCTTCTGCAGGTGACAATTGCCTTTATAGATTTAAAGGAAAAGAATTTGGGAAAAAATGCGACAAAAAATAGAAATTCAACAATCTAGAGATACACTGTCTAATACACTGCTGTTTACCAGACCATGTAAGTCCCAGAAACATTACTTTTTAATATAAAAGATGTTTTCAGCAGCTAATGAAAGGGAGATACTTTGGGAGGCAATTTCCAGATGTGGAGTCATTCTTTAGGTATAATTTTGGTTCAAAGAAGCCAAAAACATAAAGAAATCATTGAAAGATCCATCGGAATACAGGATCAAGCCTTTACATCATACGAACATTCGATAGAAGAAAATAAGGATGATTTAGAATTACGATTCCATTGTTTTCATTACGTTTTTCTTTCAATTTATGTTTGATTTTGTATCCTATCATGTGTAACAAAATACGCAGTTAGTATTTAGGTTAGATAAACCTTATATTAGTACTTTGATATGATTTGATTCTTTTATTAATGTAATTGGTTGTTCGATATATTGTGATCTGATTACTAATTTTATTTATGTTCTAATAACTTGAGAATATTATATCATAATTTGATTTCATACATAGAGATTGAGAAATCCTAGTGTGAATAGATAAATAGATCTAGTAATTGGAAGGAGTTGATTGCAACCTTAGAGATAGGATAACATAAATCTCCAAGATTATGGTCAAACCTAATAGAGGGACTCATAAATCAATAATGCAATCCTATAAGATTTAACCTGAGTAATTCATTTAGAGACCCTAAGATTAGTTATTAGGAGACTCAAGTCAACTATTAGCATACCATAGGAGTCTCTACCATCTAATACATCAACAAAATAATTGCATGATAAAAAATCAATTTGTTAAGGATTTAAGGGAATTCAAACCTAGATACTAATTTTTAATAATGATAGTTTTCTAAGTGAATTCCACTGTCTTTGCATTCATTATCGTTTCCTTTATTTTAGTTTTTATTTTCTTTTTATTAAAAATCTACAATCAATCTGTAGGCTAGATAATAAAGGAAGGGTAATTATTAGTATTTATAGTCTTTGTAGGATCGACTTGTATTTATCAGTACTAGGTACAACTATGTCGTGCACTTGCGATATTAAATTTTGGCTACTCACGAAATAGCACAATTAGGTATGCTTAAAAAACATAAAGTTTAATCACATCACCATCTATATTCGATTCTATAAGTTGCCTTTTAAATATTGGACAATTGAGAGATTGAGTCACTTGGCTAGTGTAATAGCAAAGCCCCTATGCTTGGATGAAATGACCGCCACCATAAAGAGTTAGATCTGCAAGAACCTAAATGTAATTTGAGATGAACATAGACTTACCTAACACTTTGCTTATCATGAGGTTAAGGGAATAATGTGAACTTTAATACCTTATAAAGGAGAGTTGTTGATGGAGACCTCAATGATTTGATAATGGCAAAAAGGTGAAGGAAATTGAAATAAGATGAATATGATTTTCTTTAATCATATATATCATTAATGAAATTACTTAAATATTATTGAATTCCACCTATTAAAGAACATTGATAAGAAATTTTTTTCTCGCAAAAAAATATGTTTTATTTAGATGATAATGATCAGCCTTTTAATTGATCATTATCTTTTATATATATAGATAATGTCAAATTTATTAACTATTTTTTAATAGTTAAGAATTAAAAGTTGAACCCCAAACTTATAAGGTGTGTGTTTTTATTATCATCTCCTATTTACTTATGATGACTTCAGTTAATAAATTTTTTACAGGTTCTCACACTTGTCCAGTAACATGTATGACCAACATAGGATGAGAGCTCATTGTCATATATCTATTAGGAATATATAGGATGTTTCGATTAATGAATCAATCTTTAAGTAGATTTTCTATGCTATACCCTAGGTCATATTTTACATTTTCATCTCCTTTGATCTCATTTACTTCATTATATTATAAATGTATTCAATTTTCTTTATAAAAGTCAGTGGCTACCTTTGAATACTTAAATTATTTATTTCCTTCTCATCTTTTTGTTATAATATCCTTTTCCCTCATCCCTCGACTCCTCTCCTCCAAACTCCTCTAAACGATCCAAGGTGTGTTCTTTATGTTCGTGTTTTTAGTCATTTTCAGGTTTTGGAATTTGGTGTCTATTCTTGGGATCTTTAAATCCTATGACGAAGCAACACTGAGACGAGATTTGTAAGAGAGCTAGAGGAGGATATCAAGAACATGGGTGGACATCTGAATGCATACATGTCGCACAAAGGTTAGTTTTTCACAACGAGCTTTAGAAGGAATTCAGTGCTTGAATTGTTGTTTAGCTCTGGTACCTTTTCAATATCTACAACAAACAGGTTAGTTTTTCTTTTCCTCTTTTGGTGAAAAAAGTGGAAACTTTCTTTGTGATCGTTGATTATAAAATGGTAGGTTGTAAAGTGACGGCTGGTTGTAGTTTTTATTATTTTGATATTAATATTAGTATTCAACATGTAAGTTTCTCTATTTTGCTCTCCCTCTTTCTTGGCACTCTCACTCTCTCTTCCTTCTTTGCAGCCTCCTCGTTTTGGATATGGTTCTTGATTAATCAGTCTCTTCAGCTTTGGTGTTTTCTGGGTTTTGTTGGGTTTTCTGAAATTTGTTCTTTATGGTTTTTTTTGTGCTGTTAACATTAACCTCTTTATTTTATTTAGTGTTTAATGCTTTTTGTGTTTTATTATGTTGATCTCTTTGCATCTGATATTGTTGGGTTTATGTCAAGATTGAATTTTTATGCTTAATGATTTTATGGTTTCAAACATTTTGTGTTTCTACATGTTCATTTTTCTGGGTTTTCATTTTTTGTATGATTCAAAGTCAAATTCTTTAATGCTTTATTGCTCTCTTTTCATCTGGGTATTGGTGCTTTTCTAAAGATAAATAGATGATATACTTTGTTATATTTTATTTTTAAAATATTTTTAAAAGTTGAGTTATATTTTATTTTTTATTTAGTTATCTATTTATTGTGATTTTATTTACATAATAATTTAGTGTGCCAGTTTTCCTTATTTACTCTTTAACCTGCATCACTCTTTTATTATCACATCTACATGTGGGTCTACAAAAAATAACCTCTCTATTATGTAGGGTAAGGCTGCGTACTATCAAACCTCCTCAGACCTCACTTTATTGCGGGACTTCAGGCTGGGTGTGATGATGATGATGATGATGTGAGTTAATAACTTAAATATCCTTCATATGCTCTAAATTATCTTGAATTAAATTTAATTCATTTTCATAGAATTATCCTATAAGATTGTATCAAACGTAATCTTTTGATAACATTCTAAAGTAGTAAGCCTTAAATTTAATTCCTAGGAATTAGATTAAAGTCACAAGAGTATATTATGAGGTATTTGTAACCTCTAGGGCCTCACTTAATGTAAATTGCGATCTTATGACCTATGTTAATCCCTTTTTATGGTTGTTTTTGCATATATAGTAAGATTCATATGTCATGGTATGAACTCCTATTTATTTGGAGCTTTTATAAATGTAATTCCTTATAGATATCAATTTAAACACACTTAATATTTAACCTGAGCTCACTTGTCTACTCTTGAAATCATCTTTCTAAACTTTCATCTAACAAATTAAGACACATATTGTGACCATATGATCACTTTAAACTAATTTCCTTTTAATCTATCATCTAAGTCAACATTCATGATTTTAGTTTCTTGCTCTAGCTCTCAATTATCGCTTTGATAATAAACTTAAAACATACATCATTTATAGTCATCACAAATACTAGAGGCGATTTTTCATGTGAGAAGGTCAATCTTTATTTGTCTGACATACTTTTTGATTCATAAGAAAATATATTATAAAAGGTAAAGCATATTTCAAAATCAAGTATTAATTAATTATTATTACTTAATAAACAATGTCAGCTTATATTTGCATTTATAAATGATAAAACATTAAAAAAACACGCATGGAGAAATATTAATTAATTACATTTTTAATATCTATGTAATCCTAGTACCTTCATATGCCTAATATTGTATTTTGAGAAATTTGTTTTATGGTTGGGTTCATAACCATATCTTATGTAGATATATACTTCATGCTCACTTCTTCTCATGTAATATATCTTTCATATAATTGTATTTGGTATCTATATACTTGGTTTTACAATAAAATTTAAGGTCTTTATAATAAGCGATTGTTTCTTGATTGTCACATTTAATTGTTACTGGATTGGTCTCACCTTGAATGTTTTCCAAACTAACCAAGAATTGTCTAAGACATACGTCATCTTACATTACTATTGAAAATGCTATAAATTTAACTTTCATTGTAGATAAAGCAACTGATGATTGTTTCTTACTTTTCTATGATATAAACCCATTATTGAGTAAGAAAACAAATTCAAAGCTATATTTTTTATCATTTAAATCTCCTCTCTAATATGTATCTATATACCTTGTATATAAAGGTTATTGTCTCAATAACATAATGCATAATCAACAGTGATACCTCAATGTTCTCTTTACTGCTTTCCAATGTGCTTGTCCTTGATTTGACTAATATCTGCTCACCATTCCAATAATATAAAAAACATATGGCCTTGTATGCATTATGACATATATTAGACTTCCAATTGCACTGGAATAGGAAATTTCCTTCAGTTGTTCTCATTCTTGTGGTGTAGATGCATAAAACTTCTTGGTGAGACCTTTGCCTTTAACTATAGGATTATCAATTGCATTGTAATCTTGCATATCAGCTTGTTTTAAAATATTTTAAATATAAGTTGCTTGAAAGTGATAAATAATCTCTTTGAACCATCTCTTAAAATCTTAACTCCAAAAATAAATGCCGATTCACCCATATATATTTTTCTCAAATTTGGATGACAGTTAGTCTTTGATTGCCTGACAAACTTATAGTCATTACAAGTAATAAAAATGTCATTCATATAAAAAAGATAAAATCACAAATTTATCTTTAGAACTCTTAATATATACACAATGGTCTTCATTAAGAATACCACTACCATGAGGACTGCTCTAGACTATAGATTAATTTTAACAGCTGATACACTTTATATTCTTAACCCATCTTAATGAAACCAATAGGTTGTTCCATTTATATTTCAATTCTCCATTTAAAAAAGCAATCTTTACATCTATCTAATATAATTCAAGATCCAAACTGGTTACCATAATTAAGATTAGACAAATTGAAGCAAACCTCGCAACAAGTGAAAACGTCTCATATGATCAATTCCCTTCTATTGTGTTTATCTTTTCGCCAAGAGGCATGCCTTACATCTTTCATTACTTCCATTAGCATTTCATTTTATATTGAGATGCTATTTATTCCTAATAGCTTTACACCTATTATGAAGGTCAATTAAGTCCCATACTTGCTTCGATCTTAAAAAGGTCATTTCTTTTTTTTTTTTACTTACATCCATTCTTTTTTTTAGCAAGACTAGTAAGAGCCTTATGTACATTCCTTAGCTCATCATCTTCGTTTAAAATAATCATATGAATTTTCCATTTTATTTGAAAATGACATTGGGGAATCATTCCATAATTGATTAGGTATAAATGAGGTGTATGACAAACAAATTCATTAATATCTTGATTACTCCTACTCTGATCAGATATTGTAGGTAAACTTTTAGTTGGTTGTAACCTTAATTAATCTCGAGTTAACTCTTCATGTTTTAGATTACTCCCACTCAGATAAATTCACTCTTTATGATTCATTCTAATTAAGAGTTTTTATAAAGAAATAAGTATTTTTCCTCTTTCACCTTGCTTTGAAAAGTTTTCTAAAAATGTGACATATCGTAATTCAAATTCAATTATAACTTTATTACCTTATTCACCTATAAACACATATCCTTTTAAGTGTTCAGGGCATCTAATAAAGATAATGTTCTTTCCTCTGAGGCCTAGTTTCCCATATTTATGAGAGGGATCATGAACATAAACAACATACCCCAATAATCTTGGATGTTCTATATCAAGTTTTCTTCCTGTCCTTAACTTATACAAAATGTCTGTAACTAAACTTATAGTACATAAGTTATTATTAGCAATGCACAATCCAATACAAATCCATAACCATAATAAATATGTCGAAGGATTTACCATTGGCTTAAAAATTTACATCAAAACTAAGACTAGTTACTACTAATATAAAGATAAAGTTCCATTAAATCTTTGGAACATACAATATTTCATATAGGATTAGGGATTGATCGCCATGTATGACAAATTTACAAGTTCCAATCCCTTGTATAGCAACACTTGAGTTTTTTCCTACATAAATCCTTCGTGTTTTACGTAGGATTTTCTAAAATTCCACGAAGGCATCTTTATCCTTTGCTAGATGGTTGGTTGCTCCCAAGTATGCAATCTATAAAGCATGTGATTCAATTAGAAAAATATAATAAGAGGCATCCACAAAACAAATATCCACATAATAATATTTACCATTTTGGGCTCACTACAATTGGAAGCAAAGTGACCCTTATTGTCACAATTAAAACACTTGATTCTTTTCATGATTTGCTTTTTAAAAGGACATTTTACTTTTTCAAGCTAGTTCCATTTAGCCTTATTTGCATGTTGAGTATAGTGGGTATGTTTTTTTTATACCCTTTTTCCATTTACACCCACCATGATGCTTTTGTTTTTGGTTTATAGCTCTATATGAGCTAAAACTAACTGCACATTCCCCAAAGGACATTTTAGAGGCTTCAAGACATTTTTCTTCTAGTATAAGATGTCTCATAGCATCTTCCATTATCATTGTAACACCCCATTCTCACATGACTCGAACTTGACATCGAGAGTGATATCCGAGTCTGTGCCCTGCGAGGGTGGCGTGCTACATCGCTCAGTAATTTTTTTTACACAAATATGCACTGTGCGGTAAATAATTAACATACACACTCATCGATAAAAACAATGGCCTCGGGGGCCCTTTTCATAAATACAATTTAATTCAATCTGTTGACTTTACAACATGACCTAATCATTTGTACAAAGTTCAGAAAAATACAATTATTCTCAGACACTACTGCAGACGCGAACTGATCCCGACTTCTTATCTCGCTCATATGCGGTTGCTATACACCCGTTGCCTAACGGGGTACTCTTCTGGGTCCTGAAAAATAATTGCAAATTTTGGGTGAGTTTTGCGAACTCAGTGAGGTAACCATCATCGATGGTT
>JANIJH010054534.1:0-10006 GCA_024520975.1 Erythroxylum areolatum | reverse complement strand
TGAGTTTACTGAGTGATGTAGCACGCTACCCTCGCGGGGCACGGATTCGGATATCACCATCGATGTCGGGTTCGGATCACGCGGGAGTGGGATATTACAAAATTAACTAAAATCTCTTTCTTGTCAAGACAACTATTAAATGCTTTATATACTATATTTTTAGCCTCATGTTTAGTGCATTTTGCTTGATTATTTGATATTTTTATTATTTTAATACTTATTTTGTTTCTAGTGTGTTATTAGGTCTCAATTGCTTTAACGGATCAAAAAGATAACAATTATGGTGTAACAGAGATAGAAAACTAAAGAATTGGAGTTGTTTTAGAGGGGAACTCTCATATTACTGAAGGACATACACCTGTAAGTCATATACACAGTCCTATAATGGTCTGTATAAATCCTTAGAACTGTGTAAAGCTTCAAAATTATTGTTTTTTTGTTTGAAGGTCGATATGCTTATGTAGGTGATAGACACAGTCATATTAACTACCCATGTACGCTTCTAGGAACATTTCTACACATTACTTTTAAGTTTTGAAGGATTTTTTAAAGACACAATAATACATACGACCGTGTCCACTCTACAAAGCCTCGTTTTCAAGATATAAAAGCCAATTATAAATAGCAATAAAAGGATGTCAAAGTTAGGAAGTAGATTTCATGTTCTAAACATAATTTTGAACCTTCCTACGATGGAAGAAAATGAAGATTACGTTAAAGATATAATAGAGAACAAACTTGCACTAAAGTTTCAATGGAACATAGTAAAGAAAAGAGGATATAGAATGGATTCTCTTCTTTTTAATTCTTCTTATGAACTTTTGGTTATGTTACTTACGTTTATAAAATAAATTTGATTAATGCTTAGGTAGGATGAACCCTAAGTTGGGATGCACCTTGTGATTTAAGTGTTTATTTAATAAATTTTGATTGTTGATTCATTACAATTTAATTATGTGATTTAATTCTTTAATTAACATATATGGGATATTATTTCTTCATTTATTTTCTTTAAGATTATATTTAATACTCTAGATAATGAAATTTGTGCCAATCAATAATTAAAAACTACTTCTTATAGCATAAATCCATGCTTATTAGTGTTGACAATAGTTATATTATGTGCTAGTAATTAAAATGCATGAGATCAGCATTTTATCATTTAAGCTAATTTTTCTCTCAATTCCTCCAAGTTAAACTTTTATAAATGTGACTACTTGGTAGCGCATTATAACACTACACAAAATAACTAAACTTAAAACTAAAGCTAGTGATAACTGTATGTCGATCCCACAAAGAGTATTCGGTTAGCTTTCATAATGAAAGGAATTTATGTTTAGAATATGGTGGGGCATTTCGGTTAAAAGTGGTAAACAAAGTCAAGTGAAATTAAAATAAAAATTAAAGAAAGAAGTGAAAGTGATAAAATTGATGAATTTCATAATCCAATTCTTAGTTCACTCATAACCCGTACATGAATAAGCATACTTCATTGTCTTGTTATTCTCACATCTCTCATTAGAAACTATTAATTGTACTTTAATAAAAATCTCTATTAACCTTAGTTTTTTCTTAGATCGTGTTCAATTAAAATAAGCTCTTTAATTGAACCTAGCTATCAAACAACCTAGAATAAGCTCTCTAGATTTAATAGGATAGTCGCATCATAAACTAAGAAAATAGATTAATCTAGGAAACAACCACATAAACTCGGGTTATTTAACCTAGATTATGTTATCCCTAATGATTTAACACCATTAGTTTCCACAAATGAATTTATAACACAAGGATTACATATTGTATTTAAGATTCAACCAATAGGTTCATATATAAACAATCTAATGAGAACAAGAATAACGATTATCCATACATGAATACCCAAATCAATAGATATAGAATAACATAATCAATTCTTAAAGAGAGAAAGAAAAATAATAAACAATAATGATATGCTTAAATGCAATCCTTGGTGTCAATTTCACCTCTAAATCAAAATAGGGAAGTTTAGCCCTCTATAGGTCCCCAAATAGTAAGTGGTCTGTCCCTTCATGAAGTCCGAGAGCCATTCTTGTTATATTTTTCTGTTCAAATGTCATTTTATATTAAAAATTAAGGATCTGGGTAATCATATGGTTGGATACACGGCTTTGTATCCAACCATGTATGTCATAAAAATGTGCCTAATTCATGAATTTAAATAACCATGTAATTAGACATATGGTCGTGTCTTTTCTATATCATCTTCAAAGCTTCACTTTCTTGCATTTTCTTGTCCCATCTTCACCCCAATCCATCTCCTTCTTATTCCATAATGGTAATTGAATTTGAACATCAAAATGTTGGCTCAGTGAATGTGCTCTTAACTCGTTTTAGCTTTTATGCTTTCAAATTGTACCTAAAATCAAATATAAACTAAAATGAGTATCTTAAGTTCACAAAAATAATCACTAAGTGTTAAGAAGTGAACGTATAAATAATTAAACACCCATCAATTTCCCCACTCTTAATTTTTGACCATCCTCATGCAAAACAACAAAATCAAATTCACAAACTAAACACTTTCATAATTTCCATATTTACTAAGAATAGACAGCCATAAATAAAGAGAAATAACTTTAAAAATCATACAACTAAACATTCAATGCCTCTACTCATGATCAATCAACAATCTTCACTTTTAGAAATTGAGCAATCTAGTGATAAACTTGGACAAATATGTTTAAATAGTATTGATCCACGGGTACAGTCAAACACCATTCATGATCAAAGCATTCCACAACTTTGAATATCATTTTATTTCTCCACCACTAAGATTCATATGTATAATCAAGAATCAAAGGACTTTTCCAAGGTTGTAATGTGGGCAAAGGTTAAGGTGAGATGTATTTGGGTTATATAGCATAAAAGGCATCAAAGCTATAAATAAAAAAAAACATTCAATGTAACATCGAGCACAAAAACTAACATTCAATCAAAACTAGGTAACATCAGCTATAATGAATGCAAAAACTATGTTTCACAGCTGATATTTAAGTTCTCACACCTTTTGTTTTGAAGGATCACCATTTATGGTTATAATGTATTGTTTGTCATCAATTGTTGAGCATCATACTCAAATCACCCATTTTATACAACTTTAAGAGGAAAAACTACTCATGAATAACTTTACAAAACAAATGCATTTCCTCCTTGATACTTTTATTTTATTTTTTTTGGTTTTCTTCTTCTTTTCTTTATTTTTTTATTTTCTCTTTTTATTTTATTCTTTTTTAAAATAAAAATTAAAAGAAGCTACATTAACATTTGGACTTAATTGATAAGAGATAAAATGATATTCCATCAATTTTAACTAACCTACATATACACACACCCCACACTTACACTTTTATACATCCACAAACACCAATAAGCTCTACTAGCTTTAAAGCTTAGGTAAGACATTTGGTTACGTTTAAGGCATGTAATCTAGTTAGCACAAAAATAAAGGCAAATAAAGCTCAAAGGGGCTTAAAATATGGAAAATTCATATCAACAGATGGGCTATTTGGATAATGTAGCTTATGAAACAAAAAATGCTTACATCATTTTCATCTTAGTGCATGTAATAAAAATGTGCTATTGAATAGAAAATCAAAGCAAACTTAGGATCTGCATGTTATTAATGGCATATACAAACAAAGGAAAATGAAACTAATATGATGTGTTAGTCTATAAAGGTTGAAAATCTCATTAGCTTGTGTCTACCACTAGTCACTACTCTTTTAAAGATGATGCATATTAACCAATCACAAGAGTAAAAATACATGCTCCAGTTGGCATGAATTTTTCTAGTCAGCTCACTCTCTAATTATGACTATATGGTCCTAGAAGCAATAGAAAAAGAGAAAATGTTTGTTTGTTCATGTTGATTTTCTCTCTTTTTGTTTAAAAACTTAAAAACACATAAGAAACAAACAAACTTAAAAACACACATCTATATCCTAATAAATGCAAAAACGTAAAGGAAAAGAAATAAACTTCCCTTAGGTTGCCTCCCAAAAAGCTCCTTTGTTTATTATTGCTAGCTTGACTCCTTGTTTTCCTCATCACGTGACAAAGATAGGATCTTCAGGTGTCACCACATCTGGGATAACACTTGAGTAGATGGCCCCTCACGTTCAGTGTCTTCTTAGTCTTCAAACTTTTAATCTCTACTGAGTCCCTACACTCTTGAAATATCTTGAATACCTCTTCACCTTTTTCCTCCTTATTTAATTTCTCTAACCTATTAAGTGAAGGTGAAGGATTAGTGTTAACAATAATGAGGGACTTAACACTCACCTTTGAGCTAAATGATATATTCTTTTCTTCTTCAAGCTCGGTCTCCCCTTCTTCTTCACATGTAACTCTTTGAGTAGTCTTCTCAAGATTCTCAATCTCTTTTCCACTAGTAAAGTTTCCGCACTAATGTTCCTTATGTACACCTTAGGTTGAGATGGCTGCTTCTCTTTGCTTTGTGATTCCATATGGTTTATAGTTCCAGTTATTTGATCCATCTGACTTACTGAGATCGAGAATCGAGACATTACATTTTGCTAAAACCATTTTACATCCTAATGAAACTGCAGAGTATTGGTAGCAACAACATTAACTAAGTCTTCTAAATATGTATTGGAATTTTGTTAACTCTCCAAATTTTGGATGCTAGACATTGTATCTTGTGAAAATTGCCTTACATCCTACTAAAAATGTAGAGTATTAGTGGCAACAGCACTAACTATATCTTTTAGAGATGTACCTGAGTTGGAATAAGAGGCTTTTAGTCTATACGGGAATTGTTGTGCTTCCTGCAACTCAACTAGGAAGTAGTCTTGCCGGATATCAACTCTATAACTAAAGTTCATATGATCACTCCAAACTTGGTTATAGGATTGAGAATTTGAGTTATAAGAAGAATTTCTACCAATAGCCTTGATAATATCCAACAGTGACATACTCCCTTCACTCTGTCTCCTCTTTATACCCAAACACAAAAGAAACATGAAAAGATTAAGAAATAAATGTAAAACTAATTATGAACAAATATATAAAAAAACAACAATTAAAATAAAGAACAAAAACCAAAGCACCACACTCCCCAGCAACGATGCCAAAATTGGTAACGTTTATAACACTACACAAAATAACTAAAATTAAAACTATAATTAGTGATAAGTCTAGGTTGATTCTATAGAGAGTGTTCGGTTAGCTTTCATAATGAAAGGAATTAGTGTGGGGTTTTGTTTGAAAGTGGTAAAGAAAGTAAAGTGAAATTAAACTAACAAAAACAAATTAAAACAAGAAGTGAAAAATGATAAAATTTATGAATAGGTTTCGAAATTCATTCTCAATTCAATCTCAACCTACACATAAATAAGCATACTCTATTATCTTCTTATTCTCACACCTCTCATTAGAAACTATTAATCATAGGTTAACAACAAACTCTGTTAACCCTAGTTTTTCCTTAGGTCAAGTTTAATTAAAACAAGCTCTTTAACCGAACCTAAGCATCGAACAACCTAGAATAAGCTCTATATATTTAATAGGATAGTCACATTACGAACTCGAAAAATAGACTAATCTATGCAACAACCACATAAGCTTGGGTTGTTTATCCTAGGTTAAGTTATCCCTAATGATTCAACTTCATTAGTTTCCATAAATGAATGTATAACACAATTATTACGTATTGTATTTAAAATTCTAGAAATGGGTTCATATACAAAAGTTTGATCTTGGACCTTGTGAGATAAGATTTTCACTTATCTACTTTTTACCATTCCTTTTTATAACTATGATTAAAACAATCAATCACCCTTAAAATACCAAAAATTACTTTTTACTATATGATTATTCTTAATAAAATTGAAAAATTAAAAAAATAAAATGAATTTCAAGGACATAGGAGAACTTGGGCAAATAATAAAAATTGAATATGATAAAAATGTAAATATATAAATTTGAAATAAAATTGAATATAACCATATATTATTGTATTTAAAATTAATTATATGGAAAGAAATTAAAATAAAAGTTAACATAAAAAGGATTGGAAAAATTAAGTATCAACAATATCAATTTAGCATCTTACATTATCCTCATAAGTGGGGAACCTACCTAACATTTCAAAGGAGAAAAAAGGGTGAGACAAGGAAATCCCTTAAGCTCCTACCTCCTTTTCATTTTCCTAAAAGTTCGTAACCTTCTCATTAAAAGTGTAATCACAAGCTCTAATTTCATATATCATAAAAAATGCTCTAAGCTTTAGTTTTTCAATATGGTCTTTGCAAATTATAGTAACACAAACTCTTATTTACCCCTATGTTAGAAGTGATGATTTTACATAAAATTCAAGAATGCGAGTTAAGATAACATAGAGCCAATACAATCTCGTGTTAAGGCTATGTTAGGCGTAAAAATTAGCACTCAATTTTTTAAAAGAAGAGGCAGTTAGAGTTTAGAAGAGTTTTTGGAATAAATGAATTTTAGAGTTTAAAAAAGTCAATTAAGAGCCAACAAAAATAACTAGAGATCAAGGAGAAAAATAATCTTCAAAAAAATTCAATAAGATTAATCAAGGTTTCAAAGATTCAAGATTTATAAAGATGTTTTGTTTATATTTTATTCATCCTTGCTTTTGTGTTTTTCTTTCTTGTTTATTCATGAACTAATTAGAATACATATATAAATGGATGGACCCTAAAGATTTAACAATTTTTTTAGTTTTCTTGAAAATATTCCATGTTCTTATATCGATTTGAATTAAAGGAACGCAAGTTGAAATTCAATAATTGGATTCATACATTGAGAAGAGAGATAATTCGTATGGTTAGATCATAATATGGATAATAAAAACTGAATGGGTTACTCGGGAGAGAATTGCATAATCCTCTTAGGTTAGGGTAAAATCTATCATAAGAATTTTAAAATTTAGATTAATGTTTTCTTTGGTTGTCTTGATTGGAAAGAGATTTAAGTTAATTCGATCTAAGAATATGAATCAAATTGTTTGAGAGGTAACATAGTTGTAACTTAGGAATTCTTACCAATCTAAGGAATTAGAGCCGTTGATTAAACCAGATTGATGTTTAAATATAGTAAAGTTTTAGGAAATATCTTCGATAAATATAGTTTACTTTTAGATTGTTTTATATTTGATCACTGCTCAATTAGATTTTTAGAATCATTCATTTATTTTCTTTCAATCAATTATGATTGATAACCTAGAAGATTAATTTTGTGTTGATCTTGGACTTTGTGAGATAAGAATTTCACTTATCGACCTTTTACCCTTCCTTTTTGGAGCTATGATTGGAACAATCAATCACCTTATAGAGACCAAAATTTATTTTTAAGTATATGGCTATTTCAAATATTAATGAATAATTTAAAAAAGAAAAACAATTTCAAGGATATAAAAGAACTTGGGTAATGCCAAATATACAAATTGAACATGAAAAATGTAATAAACATAACTAAAATGGAAAATTTTAAATGGTATGAAAAGTACTGGACAAAATGAAGTATCAACAATATCACTTTAGTAGAGAGATAAGGAGATCCCTTAAGCCTATACTTCTTTCCATTTTTATGAAATATCTTAATCTTCTTGTTAAAAGCACAATCACAAGCTCTAATTTCATCTATCATTAAAAATGCTCTAAGCTTTAGCTTTTCAACTTGGCCTTTGCAAATGACTTGCATTTATCACTACAAGAAAATTAATAATTACAGATGGAAAATTACCGATGGAAACTAAACCGTAGCAAATTACCAATAGAAAATGATTTTTCATCGGTAAAATTATCAAGAAATTTTTCATTTTGCCACAAGAAAAATATTTGTCGATAAATATGGAGGAAAATTATCACGATAAATTTTTTAATGGAATATAGCAAAGGTAGAAAATTCCCGTCAGTAAAGAAGGTAGGAATGCTTAGCGGAATAAATAAGTTTGGGTTTAAATTTTAAAGGTAAACGTCATCATTTGCTTCGGCTTCAACATTTTTAATAAAACAAAAATGATGTCATTTTCTTATACATTTAACCTACCCAAAGACCCCCTCCCTCTCCCCTGCTTTTTTGTTTTTGGTTGTTTTCCTCTCTCCTTTTTGTCTGTCATCGATTTCTCTTCTCCTCGTATGCATTTGAGTGCAGCTGTCTTCTCCAGCCACTGTCCTTGTGTCTTGCAAAGGAGGCAAGTCATTCAGCATTTGTTCTCTGTGATTTTTGTATACAGAGTGTTGGTATTTTAAGAGAAAATGTTTCCTAAACCTAGGATTTGTTGGGGTGTTTTTGCATTAGTTTCGATTGTATGTGGTGTATTTGACTTTACAATGTTTTAGAAAACAATAAGGAAGGAAAAAGACATGATTTGCTTAGGTTATTTGAGATGAATCTGTCATGCCTTTGAAGTGTTCGACGAAAGTTCATAATGGTCTCTTTAACGATTTTCTCCTTGTTTTAAATGTTTAAATATCTTGTGAATCATGAGCAATGTACAAAAACAATCTTTTCGTAGATTTGTTTTGTTCAAGATACGAAAGAGTTCTTAATTCATTTGTTTCAAGGAATCATGAAAACTAGTGTAGTTTTGAGCCAACAAGCATTTATACATGCCTAATTATCCTTTGCAAGATGGGAACTTTATCAAGTTTCAAGCTTTTATGGAACATTTGCTTACTCCAAAATGCCAAATCAAGTTGACAATGAGCATTGAATATAATGTAAATCGGTTAATTTTAAAATAATATTAAAATGGTATTCTTTACATCTCACCTCCATCTTTACTTAATTGCCTGTCGATTTTCATTTATTTACTTGATCAAGCTTAAATTGACAACAAGAAATAGTTGCATACATGTTTTATTCTCTTGTTTTTTAGAATTTACACTTGGAATTTTATTTTATATATCAATTTGCATTCTTCCTCTCATAGACCATAACACATGTTTATTATATATTAAATTGAGTATATATGGACATTATAACACAAATTTGACAAGTTTGTACTCTTGCGCCTACTTGACAGTTCGCAATTGAAATATGATTTGCCGATTGAAATTAAGTCTTGCGCGTGCTTTGGAACTTTGGATGTGTGACGTCCTTTTGGCACAGTTAGTTATTTATCTTCATACATTGCTTCCAATTCCATGGCTACTAGAAGACAAACTAGTTCTCCACCTCCATGGACTAAAGTTAAGAGCTTTGTCTTATTAAGGCTATTTACTGATTTGTTACCAATAAACAAGAAACTGAAAGTGATGTTCTATAAGGGAACATATGATAGTCTAAAAGTCTCTCCTTTAGGGGTGTGATCCAATTGTATACTCATTTGACTTGATTATCTGGTTAAATAAATAAGAGAATTAAGGGAGGCAATTGGAGGATTAGTGGAGGGTAATGTTATTTAATGAATGACTGGTATAAACTACCACGCTTATTTAACTACAATTCTACTTTTTAGTGTTACTCAACAAACTATGAAAAAATAAAATCAAAATCAAAATCACTTTTCTAATTTTCTTAAATTTTGAAAATCGAAAAGAACTAAAATAAAAAATAAAAATAAATATTTTTTTAACTAAATTTTAAAATAAAAATAAATATGAAAACACGTGGTATTTTCCTAAGTGGCAACTTTAGGACATCCTAAACTTTCAAACTTTTGGACATCACAATCATCCAATAAACTGTTCACTAGGAAGACAAACTAGAATTGGCTTCCATTCCATCTTTTTGAAATATTCCTTTTTCTAAATTAAAATGGATTTGAACTTTGAAATTCCTAAATTGATTTTCACAATGTCTTTGTTTTAACTTGCATGCTTTTGAAGATGAAGCATATTTTTATGCCGATTGTAGTCCTTTTCAAACAGTGGTGCTGTTGGGACCTGATCCGGGAACCAGATCCCAACCGAAAAGCAGGCACGGATACGAAGAACGAGGCGAATTCAAATTGGATAAATTGAATTCGATAATGACA
>JANIJH010054514.1:0-10007 GCA_024520975.1 Erythroxylum areolatum | reverse complement strand
AGTTTCCTTTTTGGTTTTGTTAGGAGACTGATAGACTTGTCTATTCTGACATTGGATGACTGTACCAGATGATTATTATTTTGGATTTTTTAATTTACCAATTTCTGATATATTATGGTTTAATTTATTGTAATGCCATATGGATTATTAGTGAAATTTTCTGGTAGTGAACCTTTATCGTGGGATACGTGTCGGAGCGACCTTCGGGCGTCGCGATGTGTACCCTACGGTGAGGGGGCGCTACATCAAAAGCCATCAAGGCTAGTAAGTTAAGAAAGACACTTAATAGAGTATCAAGTGCAAAAATTAACATCCACTCAAACTGGGTACCATCAGCTATAATGAATCCAAAAACTCTATTTCATAACTTAAATTTAAGTTTTCACACCACAAGCCACATGAAATATAAGGAATTAGAAGGAATCACTCACAAAACTTCATGATAAACAATATATTGTAATTATATAGAGTGACCCTTCAAAACAGCATCTCCCTAATTTGCATCATAATCAAATTACCCATTCCATATAACTTTAGGAGGAAAAACCAACATGAATCACTTTGCAAAAAATGTACTTTCCTCCTTAATAATTCTTTTCTTTTTTATTTTTCTTCTTTAATTTTCTCCTTTTTATATTTTTAAGATAGAAATTGAAAGAAACTACATCAACAACAGGATTCATTAATACGAGATAAAATCACATTCCATCAACTATAAACAACCTACATATATACATCCCCCACACTTATGCTCTTGTTCATCCACAAACATTAACAATCACAAATGCTCCTATAACTTTAAGGCTTGGGTAAGACATTTCGTTATTAAAGGCTTGTAATGTGGTTAGCACAAAAAAGGCTAATAAAGCTCCAAGGGGCTTAACAAAAGGAAAATACAAATCAGTAGGTAGGCTATTCGGCTAATGTAGCTCGTAAAACAAAGAATGTCTAAATCATTTTCATGTTAATACATATGATAAAAATGTGATCTTGAATAGAAAATTAAATAAAATTCAACATATACATGTCATAAATGTCACAAATAATCAAATGACAATGAGACATATATGGATGTGTAAAAAGATATCTACCAACTAGTCACTATTCTTCTAAAGATAATGTACATTAACCAATACAAGAGTAAAAGTGCATGATCAAGTTGCCGTGAATTTTTCTGGTTGATTCTACTCTCTAATTATGACTATATAGTCTTAGAAGCAATAGAAAAAAAGAAATTATTTGTTTGTTTATTTGATTTTTTCATATAAAAAGAACTTAAAAACATCCAAAAAGGAGCTTAAAACAAACATAAACGGTAGGTTCCCTACCCCTACACTTAAAACTTACATTATCTCCAATGTAATATTAAATGTGAAAAATAGAGTATTTAATAAAAGCAACAATTGCGAAAATGTAAAGAGAAAGGAACAAAATGTTGGCCCCTGAATTTTTTTAATGAATAAGCATGATTTAAATGATTTTTAAGGTTTTGATAGATTAAATTTTTTGAGCTAATTATTATGTCAAAGTTAGTAGGATTTATTGAATGGGTAAGTGGAATTAAAGTGTTAAGGTTATAAGAATGTTTAAGGGTAATTTTGGCAAGGCACTAAAGGTTAAAGGAACCTAAGCTTATAAGGAAGGGTAAAATGGACATTGCACACTCATTAAGGGTAGGATTGGAAGAGGAAAATATGGTCTTACATTTAAGAGAAGGAGAAACCATGAATTGGGAGAGAAGAAGAGAAATAAGAAAGAGAAAGAAGAGAGAATTCAGTGGTTAAGAGAAAAGAAGAGAAAACAAGCTAGGGTTTCAATTTTCTTGGCCTTCAAGAGAGATTTTGAGGTTTTTTAAGAAGGGAAAAAGGTATAGGAAGAGAAGAGCTTCCATTTGAGCCAAAGATCTCATCATTTGGTGAAGTATTAAGGAAATCAAGAAAAACAAGAGAAGCAAGAGTAGAGACATTTTGAGCAAGCCTATAAGTAAGGAAATCAAGCTGGGAGAGTGTTTATAATAGAGTAAATACGCCACTAATGTTTTCTTTGAATCAAGAAAGTTTAATGATTCCAATTGCATCATAAGTGTTGCATCTGTCGCTTCTAGAATGAATTGAAAATCTGCTATATGTTTGATATATGAATTGTGTTGATATGTGAAAAGATTTTGAAAATGAATTTTTGTGAAAAGATACATGTTTATGGAATCATGTTTTCAGAAATGTTTTCGAAATATCTCATGTCTATGAAAATTCAAGATTCAGAAAAGTACCATTTTGGGCAATATGTTTACAAGTATATGAAATCAAGTTTCGAAAATGTGCCATTTTGGGCAACAAGTTTACAAGTCATGAATTACATGTTACGTGGGTTTGTGGTGGTCCTCTAAGTTAAGTCACATGCACGTTGACCAAGTTAAAGGCTTCTCCTACCTACTCACTAGTGGCATGGAACTCCTTCATGGGCTCCTATAAGTTCACGGCTACGTAAAACCATTATATGGGATTGCATTAGTACGTTCCGTTCACGACTACACATGGCCCTTAGGGGAATGTGTAGTACGTTCTGTTTTAGATCCACCCAAACCATTCTGATGTGCTTATGTGCTTATGATCTGTTAATAAGTTTGATGTATTTATGTTTTATGGTTTATAAATTTGACTACACGACAAGAATTCGAGAAACATGTGTTTTATGAACTCAAAGAAAATTTTCTACGACAAGTAAATGCTTTCAAAGGTTTTTTTTGTTTTCCATTATAAACTGTTACCCACGACCTTTCAAGCTCATCCCCCCTTTATCCCATCTTCAGGTTGTAGCTAAGAGACAAGTGATCAAGAGCCTAAGGACATTTCTCCAAATTTGCTTATTTTATAGTTTGAGTTGATTTTGGGAAGAAGTTTGTCTATTGAAGGACCGTTTTGTAATTTGAGATTTTGAGACGATCATGTAATGTGACTTGGAATGCCATTAAAGATTTGTAAAACTTGAGATGATGATTTTGGAACGTAAATCATTGATATATATATATATATATATATATATATATATATATATGTAATCATAAGCGAGATAATATGGAAAGGAAGATAGGAATTATGACTAATCAAATGTAGTTGAAGGTGATGAGACAAATGAGTTGAGATTTGAAAGTTTAATGAAGCCAATTTAGTAGCTGAATGGTTAAGCTCAGGACATTCCAAGTTTGCAAAATGCAAGAATTTCAAGTCTTCCATAGTGGAAAATTCGTGTTCTGAGTTTAGGGGAAATTTTGGATTAATCTAGGTTGAATTAGATAAAATTATCTTCTAGAAAGTTGTAGTTTATCTTTCTATCTTTCCAATGGTATATCGTATGAAATTTTTAGATATCGGAGTCAAAAGTTATGATCCTTGTAAGTGGAGATGCTCAGGAGTATAGGACGTATTGTCTGGTGATGACGTGTAGTCTGTTGAGGACGCATCATCTGGTGAGGAAGTATCATTTGGTTAAGATGTATCATCTAGTGATGAGGCTTCATCTGGTGAGGACGTATCGTCTAGTGAGGACGCTTCATCTAGTGAAGACATATCGTCTGGTGAGGACGTATCATCTGGTGATGACGTGTCGTCTGGAGAGGAAGTATCATCTGGTGATGACATGTCGTCTGGTGAGGACGCTTCATCTGGTGAGGGCGTATCATCTCGTGACGTATCGTCTAGTGAGGACACTTCATCTAGTAAGGACATATCATCTGGTGAGGATGCTTCGTCTGGTGAGGACATATTCTCTAGTGATGTCATACCATCTGGTGCACTGTTCATCTAATCCTATCATCTGATCACATTTTTGACCTTATAGACGATCGAATTTGTCTTTAAGGTCTTCATAAAATTTGTAGATCTTGAAGTTCTCTTTCAAACCTTCTAAAGAACACCTTAATCTGATTTCTCTAAGAAAGCTATGCTGATTGCAAGATATCTTCTGTGTACTGTTCATAACCTTCTTCTGATCACTGTTCATTTTGTATTGTCTGGTCCAATTCTAATCCTTTAGATGATGAAATCTCACTTAATTCTTCATAAAAGATGTATATATTGAATTCCTCTTTCGAACCGTTCAAGAATGACCTTGATATGATATTCCTAAAGTAAGTTATGCCATTTGTCCCGAAATAGGTTTATTATGAATGAGGACGGAACCTTGTTTGATTCCTTCAACCCAATCTTTGTTATTCGACCTCTAAACAAAGTGATCCTTGAGACACTAGATTCCTCACACATTGTGATCTCTCTTCAAAAAAATTGGTAGCATTCCAAATTGATTGGACAAATGTTTTGATTAAAGGAAAGTGAAGGAATATGTTGGAATAGTATGCATTGGTGTTATTTTACTTAACATGCTTCGGCATTGTGAATATATCTGGATCTTTAGGGCTCCAACTGAGATTATTTCCAATTTGGAGTAAACTAGAGACATAGAGCTAAAAATTATCTGAAGGACTCAAATTTTAATTTATTCTTTAAGACTTTCAATATCTGGATGGAAGTTGAGCATAGAATATTTGCTTTAATATAATAATGATTCGAAAAATAGGGCCCAACACTTACGGTATTTGAGAAGGAAGATGAACCTAGGATGACTAATGAGGGTTAATTGGAATAACCATACATGGTAACAAGTACAAGCACATATTTTAGGACATCCCAGTTAGGCTCCAAAATCGGGGTCCAACACAAAGTCCCCTTAGGTTACCTCCCAAGCAGTGCCTTTGTCTATTTTCATTGGCTCAACTCCATATTTTCCTCATTATGTGATGACATTTTGATCTCCAGGGATCATAGCTTCTACATATTCCACTTGACCTTCTTTAGCATAAGGATTGAGTCTATGACCACTTACATGCGTTGTTTACCCTTTTTTTAAACTCTTAATCTCTATTACAACATAAGCAAAGACATTAGTAATCACAAAAGGATCGACCTAATAAGGACAAAATTAATTTGGACATAGTTTATATCTAGCACAATAAAGAAGCACTTTCTGTATCAAGCATTTTGAGAGAATAAAGACATCTTGAGGCGATCTCGTAGTTGTTGGTCTTTGAAGATACACTGTTAGGTGCGCCATTTTATTTTCCCATTTAGGTCGAACCCAAATCGGTACTCGAGACAAATTTCTTTTTAATCATTTTAATGAAAGATGTAAATCCATCGGGTTAAATAAATTACCAATTAATTTAAAGTTTAATTAAGAAATTATTCTTATCAAGGGTTAGCTTGAAGAATGAATTAATTCCCCACTATAAAGAAACAAAAAGCAATGCCTGACACATTGTTTGTTTAGACAACAATGTATGAAACACCAAAAATAAAAGAACCAACATTAAATGATAAACCAATAGGATATTGTAGAATTTTTGAAGTAATAATGCGTAACATCACATTGGTATGGAGGGATTACATGTATATTTCCCAACAAACATTAACGTTTACATGATAAAGTCCCTAACAGTTGGGATAATTACAACCAGTTAGACAGTTTGCATATTAAATGTAAATAATAAAATGACACATTAATAATACATTCGATCACACCATACAAGACACAAAGTCCAAATGTCCTTAATGTCATGCCTAGCTTTGTGCAACTAACCATATCATGCCACATCACAAATATGAGGAACCATGCAACCAATGCATCATGCAATGTCTAAGGGCTGTTCACTAACGAAACTTCACTTCCCATCATATAATAATTACTTTCAGCCATAATAACATATGGCTTGATGATTACATAGCACCAAAGGAATAAAAGTAACCAAAGGGACCTTACAAACCTCCCCTACAAAAGGGAGCCAATGTCTTCGTCCAAAGATCATCCAAATATTTTTTAATCACATCTTCAAATTGCCATAGAGAAATGTCTTTTTCCCATGTTGCATCTACTGCATCTTTGCCCTTCCACTTCACAAGAAATTCAGTCTATCAATTTTTAATGTGATGTCCTAATTGTCGATGAGCAAGAATCCTGAAAAGAGTTCATGCCAATCCCTCATAAATTTATAAACAGTTGGACACTTACCTCCAAGTTACTATTTGACAATCTCCAAAGGAGTTAGAGGCCAATGCCCCAAGATCACTTCAAATGGACTTTTCATAGTTGTAGAAGATTGAAGAAGATTGTAAGTGAACCTTTGACAATCCAAAAGATTCAGCCAATTTTTTTAACTTGCACTCACATAATGTTGTAAATAATCCTCTAACAATGTGTTTATCTTCTTCGTCTATCCATCGATTTGAGGATGATTAGTAGTAGATAATTTAAAGTTCAGGCCCCATCACACTGAAAAAGGTTGTCCAGAATCGACCCATAAATCACGAACCTCTTTCTCTTACCACATCTATTGGAACACCAAAGTGTTTAACAACATTTCGATAAAATAGATCAGCCACCATGTCCACTGTACACAAGGATGGTGCAGCCATAGAAACAACATACTTAGAGAACTAATCAACTATAGCCAGCACTGAAGCTTTGCCATCTACCTTCGAAAATCCCACCATAAAATCTGTAGATCCCGACATTTATAGTTTCTCTAAAATGGGGAATGGCTAGAGTAGTCCTGCCTTCTTTTTCTTTCCAACTTATCTTGTTGACATACCAAACAAGCTTTGCAATAAGTTTGAATATCCTACTCCATCAGTGGCTCATCCTTGTAACACCCCACTCTCGCAAGATATATACCCAACATCTTGAGTGATGTTCGAGTATGTATCCCAAAAGGGTGGCATGCTAGAACAATCAACAATCGAACTCATTACAATTTTTTTTAAAAAAAATAACATACGCATATATAGAAAATCAATAATCAATTTCGACTCGTTCTATTCATAAATGTTTTTAATCACAAGAGTTAAAATCAATAGACAACTCATCAGAATTTCACTAGTCACTTGGGCCCATTTTAGATACAAAACATTTTAGTCATAATGTCATTACATTACAAAATTATTCATATACACTTTATATAGTATTTATGAATACCTATTTTGATAAAAAATAATGAAATACATATGCAGGCACGAAATGATCTTGACATTTATCTTTTATGTGAATGCAGTGGCTAGACTCCCATTTGTCTAACGAGATAACTCCTATGAGCCTAAAAAAATATTGCAAATTTGGGTTGAGTTTTACGAACTCAGTGAGTGGGTCATCCTCGATTACTCACTGATATCACATAACACACATTGTTTATGAAATCATGTACATCACATCATTTCACTAATAATCAAATAGCATCACGTATCACTTTGATCACTTATTTCATGTTTCATATTTAGAGCAGTCATATAGTTCATTTTAGTCATTCAAAACTTACATATGAATGTTATAAGCAATGCTCATAGGACTCACTTTCAATTGTTGTTGTTGTGACTGAGTGCCTTTTTACTGGCCTATATCCTTTGTGGATACTGGGCTGGCCCATATCTCTTGTGGATACTAAGCTCTATTAGATAATGTCTTATATCCTTTAGTGGATACAACTACATTCACAACTGAAACAGAGGCTCTTATCACATTCTGAGCTTTAAGTTCTTTATACTAGCGACTCCGGTCATAACTGCCTTTATCTTTCATGTATTCATGTAATGGAATGCATCACATTTATTCAATCAATCAAAAGTGCTCAATGTTATATAGTCATATTCACTATCACATTCTTGTTCACATTTGTCATTGGACCTTAGTCCGACATTCAACAATCAAGTTGAGTGTCACATATTACGTTAAATTCGCTTACATAGAGCACTTCCAATGATTTTTACATGGATCAAATGCCTCGGACATTCAATTTTCGGAATCAATAAAATCACATTCACATTGTATATCAATCATATCAGTAGTCATTCAATGCAGAAACTTAAAATAGAACAACAATGAAATGAGACCATCTAGGTCGACTTAAAGTACACTCTAGATTAGCATTAGCTTCTATGATCTGAAAACATCTAGATGCGGACGTTTATCCTACAAATCAACATTATGCAATGAACATATTGCATACACATTAATAATTGCACAATCTTATGAATTCTCAATCACATAAATATGTATAGGTTTTGTGTATAATGCGCACTCAATGACAATCCCGAGTATGTTTCTATTATTCTCGTCACATGATCATTCATATACCAACACTCACATAAGTATAATTTGAACTTAGGTTTACACCTCAATAAAACAAATTGAATCTAAGTTTATAACTCTATTGATCATTCCACATTGTTTTAAAAATAAACTTTTGTGTAGACTTAGAATGATCATTCTGACAATGAAAATGGAGTTTAGGCAACACTTTCTCCTACAAAATTGTTTCCCTATGCCTTAAGTTTCTAATGAAACCAGAATCACACAATTTGATTCAATATTTTGAAAGCTATACTCAAAATACTTCAGACTGCTCTTAAACTACAATAGTACTCTATACTTGACTTCGAGCTAAATTGAAACTCTAAAAGAAAGAATTTGAATTCTATGTCTTCCTCAAAATTGTAACCATATATCTCTAGTTTAATATGAATAAAAAATCATCTTATTTGGATATTTACAGATCAGGATATGGCCAAAATACCGATGTTTGTTCAATGGAAACTCTCTAATTAACAATATTCCAGCACACTTCATCACTCTCATCTCTAATTCATCAATAAATATTTTCCTAATGAATTTAGATGGCCATCAATTTTCATGGAGAGGAAGAAAAAACGTGTTAGGAGTTTGTTGGTTTAAATTTCATGTGGTTTAGAGGTCAGGAGAAGAAGTTATGATCAGAAGAGTGAAGGGTGTTCTAAGCTATCAAACAATAAATTACCTTCACTGTGCACGATCATGCACTTCCAATTGATCCTCCATTGTCACGATCATGCTTATGCACGATCGTGCAATCCATTCATGATCCGTTAGAGTCACAATCATGCACTACCTTTTATTCCAATTGTCATGACCCAGTACCATATCGGGCCTATGAAAATCGCCACATAACCGAGTTAAAGACACTCATGGTATCCTTAATCCGACTATGCAAGGTTAACTGAATATCTCTTTTTTTAAAAAAATTTTAGGTAGCATAATAGTTGTATTTTAAAAATCTCAAAAACTCAGTGAAATACCTGCAAACAATTTCAAACACACTTCTATATTCACATCAAAAATTTTACCACAACTTCAGGACTTTAAAGTCTACTCAAAGCAATCTCAATAACAATGTCAAAGTTCATACATAAGGTCTTTTACAACAACAAAATAGTCGAGAGTTAAATTTATATACTCATAAAGCATATCAACATAACTACTCTAATAAAAAAAGTAAAACAGTTCATGAGACACTATGCAACTAAAGTACAAAACAAAAACTACCCACATGCGTTAATATCCTAAAACTGTCAAAAGACCGCACGATCTACTTAGATCTTCAAGTTCACTAAATTAACCTAAATGATTAGAAAGCAGAGAGGGTGAGTACACTATGTACTCAATAAGCAGGAAAAATATATATCACAATTGGAACTCGATACACACCAAGACGGTGTAGATAACCTATAAAGTGAACATACATGACATAGAAATACATAGGCCTAGCCTACTATTCAATATATACTGGCTAGGAACCATATAGGCTGTTGGACCCCGATCTTTGAGTGAAAATTTGAATTATGAAAATAAAATTTAAGGAGTGTTTTGTGTATGTATTGTATAATAGATGACTTAAACTTAAAGGATATTGATAAGAAAAGAAATGTGATTTTGATATCTTTGGGGTTTTGAATAAATTTAGATTGGTTATGAATGTTCAAGTGGATGAGTTGATTGAAATGAAGTTGAATGTCAAGAATTAAAAAGAAAAAGTATGAAAATTTTAAGAAGTTAGAAAGTTTGACTTTTGGGGAAGAATAGTGATAAAAAGTTTGACTTGAGAGTTGACTTTTTGTTTGAGGCAAAATTTGAGAAAATGGTCTTCTGGAAAC
>JANIJH010054503.1:0-10007 GCA_024520975.1 Erythroxylum areolatum | reverse complement strand
TAATAATAATAACAATAAGTAATTTAAAAATAATATTTAATAGTTATTATAATAATGGAAATAAATTTAAATAATAATAATAATAACATTAATAATAATAATAATAATAATGATAATAATAATAATTAAATTAAATTAAATAACTAAATAATAAATATATACACCTAATAATAATAACAAAATTAATAATGTTTATAAATGATAATAAATATGTTTTAATAAAAATCCAATACTGCAAAAGATCAAAAGTACAAAAATAAAAAACATTTAAATCAATATTTGATAACATGTTTCTTTGTAAAAGCTAATACATAACGTTATTGTTAATGATTTGATTTTTTGTGGCTGGCTGTCTCTGTCTTTTGACTAAAACACAGGCACCTATACATCTGCCAAGGATCTGCCCAATTTTTATATGAAACTGACGCTGTTTTTACACTAGACAGAATAAGAGAGAGTAAAGTAAGACAGAGGATAAGACAGCGGAGAAGGAACGTGCGTCAATAAAGTGGCAAGAAGGTGGACTAACAATGTTTATTAGTCACATCAATGAACAGGGAAGAAAGGAGAGTAGCGTTACAGTGAAACAAAAGCAAGAGAGGAATGAAGTGAATCGTGCGTGAATAGGAGTGGACCGCAACTATTTATTTGTCACATCAGCCTTCATTAAACTCACGGATACAACCCTCCAACAACACAGCAACACAAGCCTCCAACAAAATGCGCAGTCTCCATTCAAGCAAGCGTCCAAAGAAGACAGCGACTTGGCCAAAGCTTTTCAATCCCAGCGTCTACGGTTTTGCTGGGATTTAATTTTTTTTTTTGCTTATTTTTTTAATTTTTGTGGATTTACTTAATGCAATTATATACTATGACTATGGTTTATGTTGCATTAATGGTTATGTATGAGTAAGTTTGTTTTTGGTTAAGGCTAAGATTGATATTAGATTAGGACAATTTTTATAGTATTGATTTTTGCTTGATTGAATGCATATTTAGCCTAATTTAGCTTGATCACCTAGATTAAGGCCTTAGATGATTGAATACCATAACTAATGGGATTAAATTTGTCGAAAAATTAATCAAGCAATATACTTGAGACTAAAGTGTAGACCAACCTTAGGATCTTGTGTGAGTATACCTAGGATTAACGAACATAATTTTAGGCTTCTTGTCTCGAATGCCTTTTATTCCAAATTTTCTATGAACTAAATAGGTAACTCTGATTTAGAAGAGAAGCGAATTCCTATGAACATTAGGTTCGACTTGCTTAAGTGAAGTAATTCCTAAATCAATCCACCGTTACAAGTTTTAATGTCTAATCCAATTGAAATCTAATAACTTAGCCAATTTCTTTCAATTAATTAATTCTAGTCATTTTTTAATTTGTACTTTGCATCTTGCATATTTCCTTGATTCACTTACTTTATTTTATTTTCAAATCAATCAATTCTTGATCATCTGAGTAATTTTGCATCGTTTAATTTAATTGTCTTGCATATTGGAATCTCTTGGGTATGATATCCAGTTTTTATCGTTTTATATTACTTGTCGACGAGGTACGCTTGCCTCTAGTTGATCTAGATAGAATTCAATTTATATTGCTTTGTTTAGACCACAACAGTTCTCTACTAGTTGAGTATTATCTTCCTTGTATTACAATATACTATAATTGTATCAATCCGAATGTGGTAACATTACTTAATGAGTAAACCTTACGCTTATTCTAGGTCTAAATTAATCAATTTTCTTAGATTTAAAAAATGTCCACCATAATATGAGAAAATGTTATACGAGTTTCATGAAAACAACATTGTCCATATAATGAAAACTATATAATGGAATGCAATTCCATTCTAACAACATAATCTTTGAACTTCATTCGTGGCATGCCTTTTATTAAAGGATCAACTATCATTAATTCAATGTTAACTTATTCAATGACCACTTTCTTGTCCTTAACACATTTCCTTATAGATAAAAACTTATTGTTGATGTGTTTACTTCGATTACCACTCTTATTGTTTACAGATATAAAAACAATAGCTGAATTGTCACAGTAACATCCCACTACCATAAGGTACATACCCAAACATTCAAGAATATTTAAGTACATATCCTATGATAATGACATGTTAGAGCAAAAACAAATCCAACTTACACATGGCATCATTGAACACAATCAGAAGTCATCAAATTTTAAAACCATTCATTGCAATCATTCACAAAGTCTACATTGTTTCCATTAGATGAATAATTACAAAACCTCATACAGGTTTTAGGAAAAACTACAAAATAAAAGCTATAACTCTTTGGCGTCAATTGATAGACCTCTGAGCCATAACTTAGTCCAAAACGTTCTTCTAATCTAGATTAAACACTAAGTCTCCTGTCTCGTACCTGAAAAATCACGTTACAATTTTCATGAGTTTTGCGAACTCAATGAGTGAACCATCATTGATGATTTCACCGGATTACACACACATATCTTATATTTCACATATATTCATTTAGAACATGAATATTTCAAGTACTCACATTGTCATGGCACATCATTTAATCAATGCGAATTAGATCATATATAAACACATACAGATGCATATGAGACTCCACATTCGTTATTAATGTTGCGACCGAGTGTCTATCACATATACAAATACTGGCCCATTAGTTTTAGTTAGAAACATATATAATGGAGTATAGCTCTACGTGCCAAATCATATATCACGGGGCAAAGCTCTACGTGCAAGCGCTTGATACTGGCCACTCCGGTCACAACGTCTTTATCTGAGCATGTATTTTATGAGATGCATCAATTCAGAATTTACCACTTATCACAATCATGTATAAAGCACAGTCAAAATTTCATAATCATCGGACCTAAGTCTAGCATTCAACTTTCGTTGAGAATTCGCATAGCATAATACAACTAGAATTATCAAACAAATCAGAACACTTCCAATATAGTCCCAAATATATACTCCTCGGACTTTAAGTCCGAAATTTAGAAACAATCGCAATAGTTGAATAATGGGATGCTTAACAAATCAAATTAAATCAATCCTAGACAATTCATCTAGGTTGACTAATAGTACGCTCTAATAAGCTATTGCCTAGATAGTCCGGCAATGTCTGACTGACGTCCGACTTGCTCCTCTAAACATACACAACACAATTACAATATATCACATTTTTGCACAAATGTATAAGTATTCCTTTATGCACATGTGCTTATATAAAATATGCACGATACATGTTCAATGACAATTCCGGGTTTCTTATCAAATCATTTAGATATCAAAGTCCTAATTAATCTCATTTACACTTGTAATTTGGATCAATATAAAACAATCTGAAAACAATTTCATAACCTATTTGACCACTTCAGATTTCTACCCACATGATTTTGGGTCAACTTTACATAATTAATCTGATAAAGTAAATGACAAAATTAGGCAACGCTTCCTTCTGGAAATTTGTTCTCTAATGTCTTAAGTTTCTAATGACTCTAAGACAATCCAATTTGATTCAGTATTTTATGAGTTATGCTCATAATACCACAGACTATGTATATTTGAACATTTGGCTAGTTCATGATCATACCCTCTAATGGTACAACCCATATCTTTCAGGTCAGATATCCAAAAATTACAAACTTAGTACCAATTTAAAGCTAAGAGAGTTAACTACAACATTTGTGAAGACACCTATGTCTAATACGGCCTCTATCAATATAGTTTATTCAATAACAACAGAATATGATTTCTATCTCGAGTAGAACTACAACCTCAGTCAAGACTCAATTTCAAGCCAAATTTTGAAATATTTATAGACAGAATTAAAACTCAATTTCTTCAGAAAATTTATATTCCTATGTCTCTAGGTTACTCCAAATCAAAAATCATCTAATTTGGATAACTATAAAGCAAGGTATGGTCAAAATACCGAAGCATATTTGAGCTATACAAGACAAGACTTTGCCGCGGCAAGCTTTGTTTTTTTTCAATGTTGGCCGCGGCGAACCACAGAGTTGGCCACGACGAACCATGGGAACTTCACCGTGGTGAACCAAAGAGTTGGCCGCAGTGAACTTTCATAGAAACTGGACTCTTCTTCACCAAACCCTGTTTTTCTTCTCTTTCCTTTTCCAACTTAATCACTTCTAAATCGTCTATTATGCTTGGCTACACTCACTGTAACTTCCAAACAATTCAGAATCAATCCTAAACTTCAAACATCACCAATTCGAAATTCCCCTTCTGCCTCTCTCTCTACTGTTTTTCTTAAAACTTCTCTGCATTGCCAAATGTTTCTGCACTATACAAATTTAGATTCCCTCTCATTACCTTATGCTTTCCATTTTAACGCTTTTCCTACATCACGATATCTCCAGAAACTTTTCCCTATTCTCTAAACTCAAATAGCATCACTTCTAAACATGCATGCAATACACGGCAAATCAACAGAGAAACATGAGAAGTCAATATTTTCCGCCAATTCACCAATCTTTCATCTAACTCATTTCTCAAGTTTATTCACCGAAACTCTACTGCTAAATCCATCTCACGTATATATTCATCTCTAACATTAACCCATCATCAAAATCATTTTACAAAACTCAGTAAAGCTCAAGACATAACTTACTTGAGTCTATAACCAAATTCCAGCATTGAAACTTACAAACAAGATTTTGGTGGTGAGTGAAACAAGGGAGAGCTTGGTGATGAATATTTTCGGTGAAGACCAAAGCCATTTTGAAGATGTTCTAACCTTTTTTTTTTTGTATTCTTATGCTAGTGACACATGGCTCCAAGCATGTGAGCCATTTGTCACTCATATAAGACTGCTATATGTCACACTATAATTGGTCCAAAATACCCCAAAATTTTTGAAAAATTTCTAAAATTCACCAAAAATTCTGAAATAATAACTATTATCCCCAAATAAAATTTTAGCTCAAATAATTCACCAAAAATATCAAAATATCCAAAATATACCAAAATTGCCAAATCATAATTAATACACTCCAATTTAATCCACAATTTTCACTTATAAATCAAATTTACTCGGAAATGCCAATGAATGCATGCACAATCATATAAATGTGCAAAATAAATGTGTATATCACAATTAACTTATGCATGACATGCATTTTCCTAATTTCACAATACTTTCTCATAAATTACTATTCTAGCCTTAACATGGGTATCAAGATGTTATAACTCTCCCCTCCTAATAAAAATTTCATCCTCGAAATTCTCACCTAAATGATCAAATAGGTAGGGGTACCGATTCCTCATGTGCTCCTTTGTTTCCTATGTGACTTCTTTACTCGAATGATTCTTCCAAAGGACTTTCACCATCAAAATCACTCGGTTCCTCAATTGCTTATTCTGATAGCCAATTATCTTAACTGGTTCTTCCACATAGCTCAGATTACTAGAAACCTCAATCTCTTGAGTCGGTATCACATGAGTTGGATCCGATCGATATCGCCTAAGCATACTCACATGAAACACATTATGTATCTAAGTCATTTCCAAAGGTAAGGCTAACTTATAAGCCAATGGTCCGATTATTTCAATTATCTTATATGGACCAATATATCTCGGACTTAACTTACCCTTCTTGCCAAATCTCAGTACACCTCGCCATGGTGATACTCTCAGATATACTCTATCACCAACCTAATACTCCATATCTCGCCTGTGTTGATCCACATAGCTTTACTGTCTATCTTGTGCTACTTTAATTCTACTACGGATCAATTTTACCTTAGCAACGGTATCTTGAATCAACTCTGGGCTTCGACAATTCTTAAACCCTCTTTATCCCAATATAGAGGTGAACGACACTTCCTGCCATACAATGCCTCGTAAGGAGCCATATCAATACTACTGTGATACTGATTATTGTAAGCAAATTCAATCAAAGCCATATACTGATCCCATGCTCCTTGAAACTCCAGAACACAAGCTCTGAGCGTTTCCTCAACAGTCTTAATTGTTCTCTCACTCTAACCATCTATCTAAGGATGAAATGTAGTACTAAAATTTAGCTTTGTAACCAAAGCCGCTTGTAGGCTACCCCAAAATCTCGAGGTAAATCGAGGATCCCTGTCCGACATAATGGACACTAGAACTCCATGCAATCTCACAATTTCATTTACATATCACTGAGCCAATTGATCTAATGACTAATTCTCCCTCACTGGTAAGAAATGAGCCGATTTGATCAGTATATCCACAATGACCCAAATGGCATCATGTTGCCTCAGAGTCCTCGACAAACCCATAATGAAATCCATCGTGATTCGTTCCCATTTCCACTCCGGAATAGGTAACGGATGTAATTTTCCAACAGGAGCCTGATGCTCGACCTTAACCTACTGTCAAGTTATACATTTAGAAACGAACTCCACTACTTGCTTTTTCATTCTCGTCCACTAGTAATGTTGTTTCAATGTATTATACATCTTGGTGGTACCAGGATGCATAGCATAAGCTGCTACATGGGCTTCCTCCAAAATATCTTTTCTCAAATTATCAACATCAGGCACACATAATCTTTTCCCTAACCATAATGTATCATCTCTAACTTCAAATTAATAATCTAGCTTCACTTTCAACTTCTTAATTATCTTCATTAAGTCTGGATCTCTACTCTGAGCCTCTTTCATTCTTTCAAGCAACATAGGTCTCAACTTTAATGTGGCTATCAATGTATCATTTTGCTCCAAATTTAAATCAACATTCAATGCTCTCAATTGAACTAGGCTCGGTAACCTTGATAACTGTACTTGAGGCACACTGCTATTAGACTTCCGACTTAATGCATCAGCTACCACGTTAACTTTGCTATGATGATACTCAATGGTACAATCATAATCTTTTAACAATTGAATCCATCTTCTCTTTCTCATATTCAACTCTTTCTATCTCATCAGATATTTCAAACTTTTGTGATCAGTAAATACCTGAAAGATTTCACCATATAGGTAATGTCTCTAGATCTTCAAGGCAAACACTACTGCAGCAAGTTCCAAATCTTAAACTGGGTAATTAAATTCATAAGACCTCAACTGTCTCGATGTATATGCTATTACTTTGCTATACTGCATTAGTACACATCCTAAACCCTGATGCGATGCATCACTGTACACAACATAACCTACAGATCTAGACAGAATAGCTAGCACCGGTGCCGTAGTCAACCGATGCTTAAGCTCCTCAAAACTCCTCAGGCAATCGTCACTCCATCTAAAAGGCACATTCTTTCTCAAAAGTTTTGTCAAAGGGGCCAAAATCAGTGAAAACCCCTCGACAAACTTTCTATAATACCTGGCTAATCTAAGGAAACTTCGGATCTCAGACATATTCTTCGGAGCCTCCCACTCCATTACTGCTTTTATTTTCTTTTGGTCCACTTGAATGCCCTGTCCAGACATGATGTGACCTAGAAATACTACTCGATCAAGCCAAAATTTGCACTTGCTGAACTTAGCATATAACTGTTTCTCCCTCATTGTCTGAAGAACCAATCTCAGATGTGCCACATGATCTTCTCTACACCTCGAGTAAACCAAAATATCATCAATAAAGACAATTACAAACTGATCTAAATAAGGTTGGAATACCTTATTCATTAAAGCCATGAAAGCCGCCAGAGCATTAGTCAACCCAAATGGTATTACTAAAAACTCGAATTGCCCATACCTGATTCTACATGCACTTTTGGGAACATCAGCCTCAGCTATTTTCAACCAGTAATATCCCGACCTCAAGTCTAACTTTGTGAACACCTGAGCTCCCTATAACTGATCAAACAAATCATCAGTCCTCGACAATGGGTATTTATTCTTAACTGTGATCCGATTCAACTGCCGATAATCAATACACAATCTCAATGTTCCATCCTTCTTCTTTAGAAACAATAACGGAGCTCACCAAGGTGACACACTAGGCCTGATAAAACCCTTATCTAACAACTCTTGCAACTATGTTTTCAGTTCCTTCAGTTCAATAGATGCCATCCTATATGGAGGAATTGATATAGGAGTGTTACCTGGAATAATGTCTATAGTAAACTCCGTCTCCCTTTCTGGAGGTAAACCCGGTAATTCTGCAGGAAACACATCTAGGATATCCCTAACAACTGGAATATCCTGAATGGTTTGTTCATTCCGAGTGTCAACTATGTGGGCCAGATAAGCCTCACATCCACCTTGAATCAATCTCAAAGCACTCAGAAATGAAATTAGTCAGGCTAGCACTACTTGACTAACTCCTTGAAACATCACTCGTGACTGATTTGGGAATTCAAACACTACTTCCTTAGTATAACAATTCATTACTGCTCTATGAGTAGTGAGTCAATCCATGCCTAAGATGAGGTATATCTCTCTTAGCTGCAATATAATCAAATCAGCTTCTAATTCTGCCTGATCAATCCAAACTATACACCTCTTACACACCTCACCAATCACTGTTGTGCTACCTACTAGAGTCCTCACTACTATTCCACATTTCAGTGTCTCACGCTCACAATGCAATCTAGATGCTAGATGTGGCGTGATGAATGAATGTGTAGATCCTGGATCTACCATTGCATATGCTTCAAAATGAAAAACATTCAACACACCTGCTACCACATCTAGGGAGTTTTGCACCTCCTGTCTGGTGATAGCGTAGACCCTGACCTAAGATTGCGGTTAGTTACTCTGCACCTCAGTCCTGACACTGGGCCCTGCTGACTGAATTCTGCCTCTACCTCTGCCTCTCTGTCCAGATCTACAGCTCTACTCTGTTGAACTGTTGCCTCAGTCACTGTTCCTCCTCTAGCTCCAGACTGTGATCCTAACATCTAAGGACAATCTTTGATCAGATGTTCTATCGAGTCGCAATGGAAACAAGCTCCAGTTACCCTCCAACATTCACCACCATGATTCTTACCACAGTGCTCACATTTAGGCAATTGTTGCGACTAAATGAAGGGCATCTGTCCTCTACCACTCCCAGACTGAATAAATCTATCTCTTGATCAAGATCCAGATTGTCTCGATCTAGACTGAAATTGAGACTATTTGTTCTGGTGCTTTTTGAAGCTTTTGCCTGAATCAGTCTGAGATTCATCCTGCCTTTTACCTCTAAACTCCTGTCTGTACTCTCCTTGACCATCCTTCAACAACTGCTCAGTTCTGATTGAGGCCGCTCGGAGTTCTGCAAAACTATCCAAATTAGAAATGTTTAGTCTCGTTCTGATCTCCATGTTCAAACTGTCCTTAAATCGTCTACATTTTTCTTACTCAGTTGGAATCAGTGCAATTGCATACCCCATTAACTTATTAAAATTTATCTCATAGTCTGCCACTATAAGGCTCCCTTGCTTCAGATCTAAAAATTCTTTCATTTTTCGATCCATGTAAATCTTCGGCATATAATTCTCTCAGAACACTCTCAGAAAATCCTCCTAGGTCAAGCTACAAGGTCTGGTGATACTACTTAGAATAGTTTTCCACCACTGATATGCAGGACCTTGTAAGAGTGAGACTACATAATCAAACCTCTCATCTGCCTCAAAGTCCATCTGGTCGAACACTCTTTCAGTTCACTCAACCCACCTTTCTGCTTCAACTGAGTCTGTACTTCCGTAGAAGTCCACTTCCCCTTGCTTCCTCAATTTATCATATCTTCTTTCTCGCCTTTCTGGAATTCTCGGAGGCATCTGAGCAAACTCAGGCACAGGAGACTCTACATTGACTCCTACAAACTCCATGCCAGCTGACTCACCAATTGGATCTCCTATTGAAGGTGACCTATAACAAACAAAAGCTGTGATCACTGTCTGAATATCTCACTATTTATCATATCTCAACTCCTATTTGTCCCTAAAGATGCCAAACCATGCTCTGATACCAAAAATGCAACATGTCACTACCACAAGGTACATACCCAAACATTCAAGAATATTCAAGTACATATCCTATGATAATGGCATGTTAGAGCAAA
>JANIJH010054492.1:0-10007 GCA_024520975.1 Erythroxylum areolatum | reverse complement strand
AGCTGACTTAGAATCTAATAATAACTAATCCTGAGGTTTTCAACTGAATTACTCAGGTTAAGCTTTATAGTATTGCTTTACCAATTTATGAATCCCACTATGATGCTTGACCTTAATCTGGAGGATTTATGTCATCCTATCTTTAAAGTTGCAATCAAATCCTTCTAATTACAGTTGATCTATTCAAAAAAGGATTTCTCAATCTCTATATTATGAAATTAGATTATTATCTAATATTCGGGATCTATTAGAATATAAATTAAGCACGTAATTGAATCACAATATATCAATCAAAGCAATTACATTAATAAAAGAATCAAAACATGTTAAAGTATAAACATAGGGTTCATCTAACCTAGACACTAAAGGAATATTGTTACACATGATTGAACACAAAATCAAACATAACATAAAGAAAAATGAATAGAAAACGTTGATTTCATAATTCTAAATCTCCCTATTTGTGTTCTATTGAATATTCTTGTAAGGTAGAAGTTTGATCTTGTGTTTCAATGAATCTTTTGATGATTTCTTTATATTTCTCACTTCTCTAATCCAAAATCACCTCTTGAGTGGCCTCTCAGATTTTCTATTCGTCTCCAAAAGACTGCTTCACTTAATTGCCTCCAAAAACATCCTTTTATAGTAAATTTTAGGTTTTGGAGGGATGCATGGGCTAATGCACAGTCGTGCATCAAATCGTGCATGACCTAAAATGTTCAGAATTTGTAAACCTACACGGCCTGATAGAAGTGCACAGTTGTTACACACCCATGCATCCCTTCTATGCTTCTTCTATTGTTGATATTAATACCTAATCTCCGATAACGATGCCAAAAACTTGATGTGTGTTAACTATATACCTAAGTGTATGGTGTATAAAACAATGAGTACGAGTTAAACCAGAAGCACTATTGATTAATTACCAATTATCTACAAACTTAATAAGCTAAACAAACTATTATGATTGATTAAATAAGAAAGAAAAATAGATAAATCTAAATACTATCATAAAGCTATGATCTAGGACAAACTAATCTATAAATAAACTAGATTTAGGTGAGGTTTTCCCTATTACTTACTATATTCAATTTCGCTCTGACTTAATGAATGATTCTAGTTTCTTGGACTATTAAGAATTCTAAACTTACATTATATTCTCTCTCGTTATTTATAACCCTTAATGTTATATTACTCAACCAAAATCCTTTTCCAATCAAGATAATCTAATAATGTATTAATTCATTCCATGAAATCTCTTGATTTGTTTTATTGTAACCTAGGAAGATCATACAAACTTTTCTCAAATAGCTCACACTTAACCCTATTTATCCATATTTTTTTACTAACCACACATCACATATCTTTGAATCTTGATACATGAACCAAATATTTGAATCTTCAACTTTCATTATTTCATTTCAATTAATTTTAAAAGATAGATAAATCACAAAAAAACTAAATATTTATTAAATCAATGAATTAGTCAAGCATATTACATCTCAGGGGTTATCATACCTAAACCTATATCCCATTTTAGTTCATAATCAAACAATGAATAAGAACTACAAAAAAATGAATAAGATAAGATAAAGAGATCATATTTCTTGGATCTTCAATCTTGAATCTTTAATGAATCCTTATTGAAATATTGTCTAACTTACAAGAATGTTGTAATCTTGATCAACAAAAAAAAGTATAATAGCTTCTAGTCGATTTCCTAAAACTTTTCCACTATTTCTTACTCAAAAAGCTCCCTTTCTTTTTGGCCTTCCTCTACTAAAATTTGGATCCTTAACTTTTTAACAAACTACAAGTCCCTAATATGGGTGTGCATTGTTATCCATGTTCTGTTTGAATTTTTTAAAAAAAAATTATACCAATACGAGACCTATAAAGGGATGTTTAAGGCGTTGTATTTTATGCTCCAAGGGGTAATACGATGGTTTATAAGGCTACGAAGGAGAAACAGAAGCAACCATTTTGTAACATAACCCTAACATAGTAGTGTGTAGGCACTGTGTTCAAGGGTCCTTCCTTAAATCTTCCAAATTTGCTCTAAATTAGTCCAGTTCTTCTTTAATTGAGCTCCTTTTCTTTGAATAGGCATAACTAAGACCTGTAATTAAAATACTTCTTAATTTAAGTACCAAATCCTTCAAAATCATCTAAAATATAAGCAATATGCCTTATAAATAGTGATAAAAGTAATGTATGACCAGTATATATCAATTATTTGTTGAAATATACTTCCGAGAGAAAGAATTGTTGTACTACTTTGTGATTTTACTTTGCACACAATTATTTGTATCTCTAAACAAATCTACATTATAATAACATTTAATAACATGTTAGTTTTAAATGAATGCTTTAAATTTATAACATCGAGATTATACATCGAGATATTTGGCTAATTCTAGTCTTAAGTTTTTATTAATGATTTAGTTAATAGATTTTTCATCTATTCATTGTGTGAAATGAAATTTCTTTATTCATCAATTTAACAATGTGTTATATACTCTGCCAGTATCAAGTTCACAATGTAACTTGCAAATTGAACTAATATGGTTTATACCCATGAAAAAGTTGTACCAAAACTAAAATTAAGGTACTAAAAAATAATTTTTTAGAACCATTTTTTTTATAACTATGATTGCAAAAGTAATGACCCCACTTTATGGTTAAAGCCATATGTCATTATATAGTATATTCACTATTATTGACCATTTTAAATATATCAAAATAGCCTGATATTATTTGCTTCAAAACTTTAGATAATGTTTGTTATCTTATTAAAGTGTACATGTCTATTTATAAGGTTTTAAATAGTGACCCTTATGATGATACTATAATCATTAATTAATATGTACTTTTAGTATTTTCAATTGAAAATTAACAGTTGTTGGTGTTTAAACTCTTGTGAGATAATTCTCTTTATACATAGGCATAAATGGATAAATATCATAGGAATAACTTTCTAGAATATTTTTAATAGTTTAAACAAAAAAGAGAATCATAACAATCCATAATCTTTGAATTTAATGATTGAATATTTGACTATTCTAAAATAAGATCATAAAGTATATTTCCCATATTTTCAAGCTAAATTTATTATGAAAAATATGGAAACACTAAAAAAAATCAAAAAACATAACCTCCTTTACTTGTGCTAAGGTTAATTCAATGTGGAGATTCGATACGGAATTATTTTTTCTTAAACTTCTTATAGAAATATTCGTAAAGAAATGTTTAATATTGTTATAATATTTAAAGGATTGGACACCTTATAGAATGAAAAAATATCTTGTTGATATTAAAGATAATATTTCTTCTTACAAAGAAAGTCCTATTTGATACATGTAAGTATCAAATAAAATTTAAAAAGTGTTTTGATTCAAAATTATTAGCAACAAGAAGTAAAGAAAATAAAGAGACATCTTATTTTTCTCCGATAACTGGTCCTTAACCGAATTTAAAAAATGTTTTGATTTTATTTTGTGAGGTTAGAAAGCTTGGGCTAAATCGTTCTATCATTTAGGTATCCATATAAATGCTTTAAATTTATCTTTTGTCAAGGAGCAACAAGTGCTACAACAATGATTGGTCAATGAATTAAGACACTTTCTTATTATGAGATTCATATATCTTACTTTAATATTAAAAGAAAAGAATACCTGTTGATTGTAGATATATATAAATCTAATTTGCGAACAACATGATACATTATTATGTCAGATAAGTAGACTATTCGGTAATAAAGAACTTTCATTAGTTTCTTGATTTATTATAATTTTAAAAATGTGTATGCTTTTGAAATAGCAAAAATTGCTCATATTTTATTTAAATTATTTTCTGAAATTGTCAAGTAGCCTGGACTGAAAAAAAATATTTTGTACTTCATTATAAATAATATATTAGATATGTACTAATTAAAATTAAAATATGAACATATTTTTTGATATTTATGTGTTTCTCATTATATAAATCTCTCTTTAAAAGATATTAATAGTGTGAACTATATATTTAATCTTGCTTCATGTTTATTTTATTCATTATTAGTTTGTTTAAAAATTATTTATTTTGTGGTTGTAGTTCTTATTACTAAAGTGCTCATTCATTATTAGTTGTTTAAAATTGTGTATCTTGCTATATATAAAGAGTCTATGTAATAAGAAAAATAACTGATTGCCTTTCTTTTCAATAGAGATATTCTATTATCTTCTTATCACAACAACAAACCCACTCCACAAAGTTTCCCACTTTGCAAATATTAAAAAGCGATACCAATTTTATGCAACATTTTCTTTGCATTTTATAAAGAGACTATTTTTGTGATTTAAACTTGTAACATTTTGGTTGCAAAGGAGTAACTTTACTATTTATTTTAAGCTTACCCTCTAACACTTTAAAAACAAATACTTGAATATGGATTCAATAGTTATAGAATTATTATCCTAGAGTCATTAGTCATTAACATTCAAATGTTTTATGTTTTTTATTATAGTCCATTTTGTAGTCAAGAAGCCTCAATTTTTGATTAATCAAGAGTTAAGATAAGTTATAAATATATTTAAATTTAAACTCTCATTTAATAATTTATTTGTAAAATAAAATCTAAAAAAATATTATTTGAATCACATAATTTATATAGCATTAAATGTGTAGGTCCTTTTCATAATAATCTAATAGATGTTGAAATTTTAAGTGTGAATGAGAATTTCACGTTAAAAAAATGATAGAATTAGTAAGGAGTATATAAGTAGAAAGAACTTATAAATCTAATGTTTAAGGTCGTAAAGTATATTTCCATACTAATATTATGATATAGATCTCCATGGACTCCAAAATCCAGCAATAGATATATAGAGTGCTACCCTCGTCCACGTCCTATTTTATACATATTCATATCCAACGACAAGTGCAGGCGAACATAACAAGATAGTTGACATCTACGGGTGCAAAGTTCTCTCTTATTCATAATGACCTAGGCCTTACACGTCTAATAGAAGGTGATTTCATCTAGAACTGGCTCAGGGTAACGAAGGCCCTAACGTCATTGGCCCATTAATGTACCTCATGATCTGGAGTCCAGATTCTCTGTTTAATATTATGGTATCTTATTGTGTCCAATAAATTTCAACCATTTATTTATGTGAGTGTTCCGCATGGATCTCGCATGAATCCCACAAAATAAATGATTGAGATTTCATGAGACAGAATAAGACAGAGTAATATTGGACAGAGAATCTTGTCCCATGATCTGAAGTTTTCACCTCCCCTTTATTGACAAATTTGACGGACCAGTCAGCGTTGGAAGGGATGTCACCTCGCTGACTGGATTGGTCATTTAGATTGTGTCTTCCTTGCGGTACATTTTTTTTCCTTCTTCATTCTGGCATCTTGTTGAATCTTTAACACGATAAGATTGGACTCTATTCTCTTCATGTGGTTGATATATAAACTATACGATGGTGATCACTGTCTGAATTTTAGTCATCAAAAGCTATGGCACACTGACGGATGAAAGGCTCTTCATTTTGCGTGTTTGGGTTAGGCTTCCACAAAACAACACGATTCTTGGCAACGGGACGGCAAGTTTTTCTGTGGAAGAAATCAACTAATAAACAATGAAAAGTTGTGTAAGAAGGTTACAAATATAGGCACGTTAGATGTAAAAAATATGGGTGATTCTTAAGCGTAACAAGAATGGATTCTATGTACTATAATCCTACTATTATACTCTGAATGTGATAATTTCAAATAGAAAAATATAATTAAAAAGAGACAAAGAATTTAGTTTAGACGTGACAACATATTAAATTACATATAATAAGAGATTAAATCCTACTTATATAAGAAATTTCTTTAGCAAAAATCATACATATATATACACACAATGGGGCTCATATTTGTTATTTATGCTTCAACTAGCCTAATTATGATGCGGTCTCTTATTTCGTATCTGCAAAGCCCGCAAAAAGAAATAAAAGAGCTTAGTCTTAACTAATCAACTCAGCAGCCAAGCTTTAACTAACCAACCTAGCACATAAAGTAATTAAAAGTATAAAAAGAAACCAATGGTTGGGAAATTAAACACCGACTAAAACAAAGTTGCTTTCTTAATTTTTCTCTTTATTTTTTCAGCTAGTAAGTGTTTAAAATACATCACCATTCTCATGCATGTCAAACTTTTATCATGTATTCTCTCATTTTGTTTATTTTACAGTAAACTGTGAAAAAATTGTAAACGTTAACAACCTCAAAATCCCTTAAAAAGAGAGAAACTTTACATAGGTAAAATTTTTTCTAGCAACAATTCTATGTCTTTTATTGTGAGTTTTAGTTATCCAACACTACTTTGTAGCTGGAATGTAGATTGTGATTCTTTAGGACAATAAATTGAAGTCAAGGGAAAAATAAACATGGAGAAAAGATGGCTGAAAATGAGGGAAAAATATGAGGTACGAGAATAGGAGAGGGTGAAGAAGAAGCCAATTTAGGAAATTTTGAATTTTATTAAGGAGCAAAGTAGGAAATGTAAAAATTTAAGGCTAAAATTGGAATTTAATTCTAAGAAGGGTATTTTGTATTAATAGAAATAAATGAGGGTAAAATAGGATTTTTAATAGTTAAGGGTATTTTAGTAATTATCATGGTTAGGTTAGATAAGGATATTTTTTAATAATTAAGACTAAAGTGAAAAAGGGAAGAATGATGGATTATTAAGTGTACTTGAGATGAGAAATTCTCTTAAACTAGTCTAATAGAATTTTGTAATGTCTAGGTCCAAATGTTCGATTAAGGAGTAAATTGAATTATCAATTAGTTGAGTTTACAATTCAGGTAAGGATAACTTTAGATCGTACTCTTTGAATAATGTACGGTTCTTTAAACTTTGAATTTTTGCGATTAATAAATTATTTTAAAGCAAACCATATTTTGAATTGATCATTAATTAAAATAATGATTAATAATTACATTTATGGATTTCTAAATTATATGATTTGGGTTTATTTTATTTCACAAATAATTAACAAAGTATAAGGTGTTTCACTTTTATATTTTATTATGTATTATGAGGTGTATAGCTTGTTAATTTGGCGAAAATGTATTAAATAAATAGTGACCGTTTGATAATAAGTTGTGAATAAATGGTATAAATTGTAAATCTGTAGCTTGCCTAAGATAGGTTACATTCGATGGTGATAGATTGTTTAAATACGAGTAAGTGATGCCTAGGTATTTGAATGTGGAACAGGTACCGAAACATCCCAAATCCCAAGGATGTCCTATGTCGATGGCTAGGTACCGGAGTGTTACTGAGATATTTTGTACCAATGGTAGGTAGTAGAGTGATACCGGGCTACTAAATTAGATTGAGAAATTGAGGCAACCTGTGCTGATATTTATACATCTAATTATGTTTTCGCTTAGAGAAAGATTATCATGAGTAGAGATAAGTTAACAAACTATTGAATGTAAACCTACTAGGTTAGACAGGGCCTAAGTAATTCAGTTAATTATGAGATAAAACATAAAGGGCAGTAATAAAATAATATTAGTCTTAATCATTACTTTGATAAAATTTTAAATGATTGTTAATTGTTCAGATAGGCTGAGTAATGTTGTGTATTTTAGTATTATATGTATGTATTAATCACTTGACTAATTTTTATATTTATATACCAATTTATTTAATTTTAAGGGTACGGTCAATTACTCTTACTGAGTAGACAACTCACCCTTTGCTACTATTTTTTTATAAGATAGAGAGATTATCGATAATCCCAGTGCATCGACAGAGTGGAGTTTAAATGGGGTCAATATATTAAATTGAGTAAAGTTGTTTTATTGTATATATTCTTCATTATGACAGTTCAGGTACTTGTGTTTATCTAGAAAGCTTTTGTGACCTACGAACATCCTTTTTTAGAATAATGAGGATTTTGGTAATTAATGTTATGCTATAAGAACATTTTGGATAGTTGTGGATTAAGAGTGTTTGAAACATTGCATTAGGTTGTATCAGAAATGGTTTACATTTCTAGAGATGTATTAAATGAAAAAAACTATTGATATGATATTATCTTGTCTAGGATGATTTCAAGAGATGATACCATTGACCTAAAGTTGACTAGGGAATCCAATAATTTGACCCATGCTCGAGAGGTTTCTAATCAGGGGAATGCTAAAATAAATCAAGTAGGAGGAGAGGTGTCAGTGCAATCACAGACAATGCAGGTCTTTTAAATGATGCAGCAGGTTGGTACTGCAGTTTTAGCACGAAATAATGCTTAGGTGGATCTCAACTATAAGTGACGCAGATATGAATACCATACCGTTCTGGCCAGTAACCAGAACGGTACAGGTAACCATCGGTACCAGTAGTTTTCGATCGGTACCGACAATACCAACCCAAACCGGCTGGTACCGTAAAATTTGAGAATCCTAAGGACCTAATTGCAATTTTAAAAGTTTTTAACCCTAAAAATCCCTAACCCCCGACTTTCACCACCCCAGACGCTCCTCCTCTCCCTCTTCTCTCATTTTTCTGCCGCGTCACCTCCTCCTCGTCACCGTCACCTGCCTCTGCTCTTCTCACAGTCGTCATCGCTCGCCTCCCGCCTCCTCCTCCATGCTCGCCTCCTTCGTTCTTTGGTTCTTCTAGTCTTCCTCCCTTGGTCGTTCTCCCTTCGGTTCAAAGCTTCGTCGTTCCTCCACGTAGACCCGACGCTACCACCTTCTCCGCTTCTTGCCGCAACACCGTGACACTGCAAGGAAGCCACCATGGACGCATTTGAAACCACCAGAGATAGGTCGACACTCTGACCCGTGACAAAACCTGGAGACCCACCAAGACCTGAAGTTGGTTTTATGAATTTTTTCTGATTTATGAAAATTTCATGCTTAATTAAATTTTTTGTTGTGATGGATACTTGGATACTTGGATTGTGAATTTGTGATGGATTTGGTTGGATGATGACGGTGTTGGAGACTTGGATGGTGTTTTTTGTGTTGTTTGCTTGTTGCGTGATCTGGGTTTTGGAATTTTGGTTGGATGATGCACGGTGTTGGTTGGATGATGCACTGTTTATGAAATTATTTGGTTGGAGACTTGAAGTTGAAAATGTGATTTGAAATTTTGAATTTGAATTGAATTGGTTATGTTTTGTTGTGTATCTGAATTCTGCAATCTAAAATAAATGTCATTTGGTTTGTTTTGGTTCATGGATGTTTGGTTTGCAATTTGGTTTGGTCAAGATGAAGTTGTAAATTATAAATTAGGGGCATAAATTTATAACATAATGAAACAGGTTTACCTTGAAAGTTGTCCAGAAAAATTGCAATTTAAGGCACAAAATTAGAATATAATGAAAAACCCTTTTTAAATCAACAAATATAGAAATTGAACTTGCATTGGTTCGGTACTTTGGTTGGCAATACAAAAGGGCTATTGTTAAGAGTTAAGATCCTGATAATCAAATTGAAAATTTTGTAACTCTTAATTTGAAAATCATGATACTATAAATAACATATATATAATTTTTGTATTCTCACATGATTTTTATCAAATTAAATATTGGTTTATAATAAAATGAAATTGCTGATGATATATGTTTTGAAATTATACATGAACAATTTTTATCAAATTGTTGATTTATGTTTTATGATAGTTGGAAATTAGAAAATATTAGAAATTGATAAAAATGGAAATTGTTGATGTATGTTTTGTGATTGTGGAAAATTGGAACTTGTTAGAAATAGAATTTGTTGATGTATGTTTTGTGATTGTTGGAAATTGGAAATTGGAAATTGTTAGAAATTGTTAAAAATGGAAATTATCGATGTATGTTTTGTGATTGTGTTAAATTGGAAATTGATAAAAAGGAAAATTATTGATGTATGTTCTGTGATTGCTGAAAATTGGAAATTGTTAGAAATTGATAAAAATGGAAGTTGTTAATGTATGTTTTGTGATTGTGTGGAATTGGAAATTGATAAAAATG
>JANIJH010054463.1:0-10009 GCA_024520975.1 Erythroxylum areolatum | reverse complement strand
CTCAATTCGGACCTCTATAGGTCCAATTATAAATAAAACACGGATCAGAAAAATCATTACCCGGACCCCTCACTTCGGCCTAACCAAACCCCATCAATTTCGGCCCTAAAAATCTTCAATTTTACAAATAAATAAAATTAAATAATTTTCGGATCCGATGCCTCGAGAATCAAGTCAATCGGACGTCGTCGAGGTGTCGCTCTCGCGAGGTGCGAGCCGCCCAATTTTTTTTTTTTCAAAATCAATTTTCTAAAATATGCAAATTCACCTATGGACAAACCTTTATTCCACACTACATAACTTTTAACACACACATCGAAAAATTACAAATTTAGTCTCGTTGGAAAGATCTTGCAAAATGCTACAAGTTTCATGAAGAGCTAAAAATCCAATTTCACCTCTAAGAGTGTCAAAAATACACTCAAAGACATTGCCTAATCACACACTTACTACAACAGTGCAGCACTTTTGCAAAAATCATAACTTTTCATCCCCCTTGCCAAAAATTACAAATTTTATATCAATCAAAAGAGCAAAACAAATGCCACAATTTTCATGAACAACTTGGAAGCCAATTCCAGCTCTAACTAAATCAAATTCTCAAGCAAAGTTTCAACCTACCCAAATTATTCTCAACAATAACCCAATTTTTCAAAATTCATAACTCCACATCCCCTTGGCAAAAAATTTCATACCATATAGCAATAAAAAGCTCAGAAAATATACTACAATTCTCAAGAAGAACTTCAAAGAAAATTCCCATTCAAACTATGTCAAATCTTCACATTAAGGTGGCTGTCCTGTTAGGGTTTATGAAAACAGCCTTTAGCCTAAACTATAACAAATCTTTATAAATTTATATCTAACAATTCTTACACTCAAAATTCGCATAAAATACCTCATTAGAAAGCTACAACAATCCTCTACAATGTTCTAGAATGTCACTTGAGCCAATTTCACCCTTAACAGTCCCAAATAAATATCAGAACACAAAAAGCACAAAACTTATGCCCTTAGAGCATTTGCACACCAAAACACATTTTGGACTGAATTACCACCTGAGCATTATTAGACCATAAATTACAACCTACACATCAAAAAATATCATACTTAGTGTCGTTAGAAAGCTAACACAAAAATATTCAACTTTTATGAAGACCAATTTCACAAAATCTGTCTCCTTTATCCTGAAAAAATTCTCAAAGTTTCAGGTTTTCAATAATGGAACCAAAATCTGGATACTATTCATCCAGCACACACATCTCAATTTCCAAGCAAAATTTAAAGCTCTTCAAGCCACAATTGGGCAGAACTTCCATCATAGAAATTCTAGTCATACTTCTCAAGTTTAATTTAAAGCAAACCGCAACTCAATAGCATAACCACATCAAAAGTTATAAACAAGTACCTGAAACATACACAAGTTCCATTTTCCAGATTTCATACTAAACCCTACTCCTTTCATGCAAACATCAATACCACATCAATAAATATCCCATTTAGTCAAGAATTCAGCCACAAATTCATCAAGATAATTACTTGAGTAATAAAGCACAATTTGGCAGCACACAACATACACAATTTTCTTACTTCATTTCCACTCATCTAACATCATAAACTTCACTGAAAACACTAAAGTCACATTCTTTAATTACCATGTCATTTTCCCTCACACAAGCATACACTTATACCCACACAAACCTACCACAAGCTTTATGAAATTAATACACCAACAAGCACAATAAATGCTTCTACCAACTAATCAAAGGACACAAAACAAAATTCTCACCTAAAGAAGTTTTAAATCTCCAATTCTTCAAGTCTTCAAACAAACACCAAATCTCTACTTCACTCAACACCACACACGACCACCCTCACACACACAACAATCATCATCATCACAAGGCTTAAGGTTGAGTTTGTGTGTGAATAAAAGAGAAGCAAGCAAGGAAACAAGAAGTTATTTGGAGGATGAAGAACCAACGAAGGAAGGAGAAGAAAACATCAAGGAAGAAGAAATAAAGCTACGGATGAGAGGAAGCTTTAGGGCTTTCAAAGCAATTTTTTTTAATTCTTTCCCAAAGAGAAATGTCGTGAGAGATGAATGTAACAGTACAAAACTATTAATGGAAATGAGGACACTTGTCAATTCATGGAGAAAAAGACAAAAACCTCAATTAAGAACATTTAATCAAAGAACCCTAATACAAATTAATCTTTAATCCATCTAATGCTAATGACTCTATAACAATCCCAAAAATCATTTATCCAATAATCCAGTGCCATTAGGTAGAAATTTTCGGTACCGAAAATCCCATCAGTCTGCCTCTTGGCAATTTTTTCGATCCGAAAAAGTACCCCGAAAAATTTCTGAAATTCTCTAAAAATGTAAAACATACATAAGTCACCCCAATTTAATTTTTCAAACACACTTATCACATATTTCACAAAAATTTCCGTTTAGACACATGTGCCGAGAAATGTCATGAATGCATCTACAATCATGTGCATGTGCAAAAATTACCATTCATATTTATATAAAAGCTATATGATGCATGTTCATGCCGAGATATATTTACTCTCGCCTAACCCGTCCTAAATGACCAAATTATCCTTCCCATCGGTGATGGGATGTTACACTTTTACTCTTCAGACATGTCAGTAGCTCGTTTGTCCTCCAATAACTTTCCTCCTTTGCTTTCAAAGGATGCAAAAGACTCCTCTCTTCTTCCTCAAGTTGCTCCTACAGTTCTTGAACAAGTTAGGAAAAGTTTAAAACAAGTAATAAGGGAGGGGGCAAGACTATACCTAGCACTATTGAGCTCTAAAAGAAGAAGATGGTAGATTGTTGGTTTCCCTTTAGTTGGAATTTCTTCAAGCTGGTGTAAAAAATTGGAAGCTTTATTGATTGACTTCTTTTGGGATAGGAGACTTGTATTTCTAATTATTCAAAAATGGAAACAAAATATGTTAAAAAACAGAGGTTTACTTAAAGGACTTATAGCAAAAGAAAACATCTTTTTGTTTACCTTCTCATCTAAGGATGTAGCTATGAAAGTAGTGGTGGAGGTTCCCCGATATATCTAGAACCAGCCTTTGATTTTATAGCCATAGAGACCAAGGATCCAAGCTGATTCCATTAAACACCAAGTTTTTCCTTTATGGGTACATTTGCACAATTTCCCACTTGAATATTGGATTACCAAAGGCCTTAGCATGATAACAAGCTCCCTTAAAATTCATCTTTGTATAGATAAAATTACCACATAAAGGAAAAGAGTTGGATATGCAAGGTTGTTTATAAACATAGAGTCAATACAAAATATGCCAGAAAGTATACCAATTATGAGATTGGGAGCAAATGGCTCTTTGTTTGAAGACAATGTCTATGTTAACTACCAATGGAAGACATCACTAAAATCTCAAGGGAAAAGGTGGATACCTATAGGTAAAAAGTTCCTAAAAGGAGATTATAAGGAGGTTATAGGATTGGATGAACATGCAGGTTATAAGATCACTTAAAAGGAATCTCTTCAACAGATTGTGCAGGAGGCCAACACTAAATTAGTGAGGAATGCTTAGGTGGTAACTTCTCTCTACAGATCCTAAGTTTCAATTGGATACTCTAACTAAGAATGGGGAAAAGAAAGAGGAATAAAAAATAAACTCCCTACTAGGCTATACCGAAGTGGATCACTTGACACCTCCTCCTCTTCTATAATGGGAGGTGATTTAGGAACTTCTTTTGAGATTGTGGTTACAAGGAGAGCAAGTAGGTATTAACTACCCAAAGAAGCTTTTAGCTTTGATGGATTTTGTCTATCAAGAAAAGCCATGTTTAATTGCTTTTTTGGAAACCAAGATTAGAGTAGATAATATTATGAAGTTGAATAAATTGTGTAGTGATTAGAAATTTATTACAAATCACCAGAAGCATGCCTTTGGAATAGTAATTATTGGCTTTAATAAAGAAATTGTGGAGGTAGAGGTCGTGGAAGTGGAAATGTAGGTTATGCACATGAAATGACATTTCAAAGTAGAGGATGTGTATATTTTCTCATTTATCATATATGGCTGTAATTATGCCTTCTAAAGGAAGGTGGAAGTGTTTTGTGGATTTCTAAAATAAAGTGGTTGGTCCTTAGGTTATCTGTGGCGATTTTAATTATACTCTGTTTAGAACTGAAGTTGAAGGAAATGCTCTCCTGAGGAACTTCACATTAGATTTCAAGGATTGTGTGGAGACAATATGCTTCACTAATCTCAAATATTAAGGTTACACATTTACTTGGAGCAATAAGCAAGCTAAGGACTAGTATATAAGCAAAAGGTTGGATCGGTTGCTAGTTAATCAGAGTTGGTTACTTCAGTTTCTTATGAGTTATGCCTCCATTCTAGATCCTCTCTTCTCTGAACACTTCCCTACTAGGATAGAGGATATGTTCCTTAAACATAATGTTAAATTTCCATTCAGATTTAACAATTTTTTGGCAGATATGGAAGGTTTTCAAGAGGCTATTCAGAAAGGAATGTTGCAGGTCGTGTATGGTACTAAACATTTTATATATGTTCAGAGGCTTAAAGCAATTAAGGATGAATTGAAAAAACTAAATGCTACAAGGGGAAATGCCACTACTTAAGCTATTGAAAGATCTAAGAGTGATTTTTCTATAATTTAAGCGCAGCTTTCTAATAACCTTAAGGACCCTTAAGTTTTGTCAATGGAGAAAGTGAAATTGAATAACTATCTCTCAGGTGTTTAGAATCATGAAAGTTTGATAAAGCAAAGAGAAAGGGTTAAATGGCTACAAGAAGCTGATAAATGCTTTGAGTTCTTCAACTCATTAGTAGGGAGAACCAAAAATAATAGAATTATGTCATCCAAGTTGAAGATAGTAGGTTACTCAACCACCAGGATCAAATCTTTGAAGAGGAAGGGAAATATTTTAGTAGATTTTATGGTCAATCTATTAGGATTTCAATTACCTCACACTTGTTAAACTCTTTCATTTCAAAGAAGCTACTTCAAGAAGAGAATCTTAAGTTAGTTAAGCCTGTCCAACATGTAAAGATTAAATAAGTTATCTTCCAAACGAATTCTAATAAAGCTCTAGGTCCTAATGCCCTAAATGGAGTTTTCTTTTAGATAGCTTAGGGTGAGATTGTAAGGATGGTTAAACAAGTTGTGATTCAATTCTTCTCTACTGTGGTGTTGTTAAAGGAGATTAACAAAGCCTTCCTTTGCTTAATTCCTAAGACAAGTAACCCGAATTCCTTTAAAAAGTTTAGGCTGATTGCTTGTTCTAAGGTGATCTATAAAATTATAGCAAATAGGCTCAAGGAAATTTTGGGGACATTGGTTAGTAATAACCAAAATGCATTCATACAAGGAAGGATGATAGGGGACAACATATCCATTGTACAAGAGCTCAATAAGGGGTATCAACTGAATTTAAATTGAGAAATTCAAGATTACCAAACTCCGATTCAAGGGAAAGATCTCATCTAATTGTAACATTGTTCATTGGTTCAAAAAAAATCACATTTCAAATAGTTAGTCTGAAATATATTAGGATAGTTGTAATAAGTTTCAAGTTTTCCTAAATTAATTAGTTCAAATCCAACATCCAAGCCAAAACTTATCATCTATTGACTGGGTGTGATAGCATTCCATATTAAATAAATGATAGCAATAAGCTTAATGAAAATTACTAACCCTAAACTAAATAATCGAGATAGCCGCAACTATTCAATTTAGTTTTCTTGTTTATTATAAGTTAAATATGGGAGGAAAAGAACCTGAAAAGAAAGGAAGGAGGTTCCTTCAGCCAACAGCCTAAGAGGAGCTACAGTATTCTCAAAGATAGATTTGAGGTCTGGGTACCATCAGTTGAAGATTGATGAGAATGATGTGTTCTTGGTGATGCCATTTGGATTGATAAATGCACCTACAATATTTATGGACTTCATGAACAGAGTGTTCATTCTTATTTAGATCAGTTTATCATAGCCTTCATTGATGATCTTCTTATTTATTCTAAGGATGAAGAGGAACATACTAGACATCTTCGAATTATGCTGCAAATACTTCGCGAAAGAAAGTTATATGCGAAGTTCTCAAAGTGTGAATTTTGGTTGAGGGAGATAGGATTCCTTGGGCATGTGGTATCAGGGAGAGGTATTTTTATAGATTCAAAGAAAGTGGAAGCCATACTTGAGTGGAAACAACCCAAGAATGTGACAAAAGTCCGTAGCTTTCTGGGTTTAGCTGGTTATTATCAAAGATTTATTGAGAGTTTCTTAGTACTTGTAGCCCCTTTGTCGAGGCTTACCCGAAAAGGGATAAAATTTCAATGGGATGATAAATGCAAGATGAGTTTCCAAGAGCTAAAGAGGCGATTGACTTCTGCACCAATGCTTACCCTACCTACCCAGGGGGTTCGGTATAAGGTATACAATGATGCCAGTCACTAGGGACTTGGTTATGTACTTATGCAGGCCGGGCAAGTGATCGCATATGCTTCTAGATAGCTGAAGAAACACGAGCTAAATTATCCTACATATGATTTGGAGCTCGTAGCGGTAGTGTTTGCACTCAAAATTTGGAGACACTATCTTTATGGGGAGACTTGTCGTATATACACCAATCACAAAAGTATGAAGTACCTAATGACATAGAAGGAGCTAAACCTCCAACAAAGGAGATGGTTGAAATTGATTAAGGATTATGACTTAATAATCGACTATCACCCGGGAAAAATAAATGTGATAGTCGATGTACTAAGTCGTAAGTCCTATTTGGCAGTAACTATTAGGTAAGATCTCTATATGATGCATTTAATGAGTTTATGGAGCCTTAGGGTTGGACTCTCAGTGGTAGAGAATGACGGAACATTACTAGGATGTTTTAAAGTTCGGCCGACTTTATTGATGAGATCAAGAGATCGTAGGCTGACGATTCCAAGTTAAGAGTCATTCGGGAGAGATTGTCATCTGAAGAAAGTAAGGGTTTCAGACTAAGAGAAGACGGATTGTTAGTCTTCAGAGACAAAGTATGTGTGTTGGATGACTAGGGTCTTAGGTTAGCTATCTTGGAAGAAGCTCATAGTTCAGCTTATGCTATTCATCTTGGTAGCTCCAAGATATATCAAACTCCTAAAGAGAGTTATTGGTGGCTAGGGAAGAAGAGAGAGATAGCAAGACTTATGGCCAGATGCCTTCCCTGTCAACAGATTAAAGCAAAGCATTAGAACCAACATGTATGTTACAATCTTTGCCTATTTTGGAATGGAAGTAGGAGCATGTAACATTGGATTTTGTAGTTGGACTACCTCGTACATCGAAGGGTCACGATGCTATTTGGGTTATAGTGGATAGATTGACAAAGTCTACTCGTTTTTTGCCTATCCACACAACCTACTCATTAGAGAGCTTGGCAAAGTTGTATATCAATGAAATTGTGAAGCTGCATAGGGTGCCAGTTTCTATAATATTAGATAGGGATCTGAGATTCAGCTTACAATTTGGCCGAAATTCTAGGAACCTTTGGGGACTAAACTAAAGTTTAGTACTACCTTCTCCCCCCAAATCAATAGTTTATCAAAGAGGACCATTCAGACACTAAAGGACATGCTAAGAGCATATGTGATGGAATTCTAAAGGAGTTAGGATTGGCACTTGCCTTTGATAGAGTTTGCTTATAAAAATAGTTATCAGACAAGTATCGATATGCCACCATATGAAGCACTTTAAGGAATGAAGTGCAGGAAACCTCTATGTTAGGATGAGGTTGGTACAACTAAAATCGAAGGAGTTGAATTAATAAAAGTTACCACTCGGAAGATAAAAATCATTTGAGAGAAAATGAAAGACGTCCAGGATCATTAAAAGAGTACGTAGTTAAGAGGCGACGACCATTAGAGTTTGCAGTTGGTGACATGGTTTTCCTTTGGATATCACCATGGAAAGGTATTATTTGATTTCAAAGTCAAGGGAAGCTGAACCCTCGATATATCGGACCTTTTTGCATCTTGGAACATGTCAGGACTGTGGCGTATCGGTTGAAATTGCCACCAGACTTGGATAGGATCTATAATGTGTTCTACGTCTCGAAGCTTAAAAAGTACATACCGGATCCATCTCACATTTTAGAGACACCTCTAGTGGAGCTGAGAGAAGACCTGAGTTTTGAGGTGAAACTAGTTCAGAATTTGGATTAGCAAATAAAGAGATTACGCAACAAGGAGTTACCCACGGTCAAAGTTCTTTGGAAGAGTGACAGGGTCGAGGAGATGACATGGGAGCTTGAGGATACTATGAGACTTCAATACCCCAATTTATTTGTGTCCTAGACTTAGGAGTTTCGAGGATGAAACTCTTTTAAAGGGGAAAACTTATAACAACGGACTCTCTGAGCACTTTTGTATTATTCTGTACTTAGAGATACTATTGTATATTGATATATACATGGTTATACATGAGATGGTTGTATATGAGTTCAAAGATGTATTTAAATCCTTTTGGGTATACATGTCAATTGATTTATAATGTTATATGATCTTACATGAACTTAGAGTTCATCAGTATGTGAAATTTTGGAGATTTCTGACATATAAGCTTCTAAGTGTGTAAAACTGAGTCCATTGGATGTATATTACCATGGTAGTTGAGTTAAATGTGTTCTAATGCCTTAGAGGTTATTAGGCATGATTTATAGACTTATTAGACACTTAGAAGGCTAAATTGGAAAGATTAATGTACATAAGGGCTTATTTGCTAATTGTTAAAAGTCAAAGGACTTAAACATAAATTTTCAATTCTTAGAGGACCAATATGTAATTTTATAAAGTTAAGGGGCTTAATTATTATTATAAAAATTCCAAGGACCAAAATAAAAATAAAATTTTTGGTGATTCCCAAATTTTGGGCTTAATTGCAAATTTAGGAAAAGTTGGAGGGTAAAATGATAATTTCACATAACCTAAGGGCAAAAAGGTAATTTAACCATATTTTGGTCAAATAAGAGTGAATATTCTATACCCTTCTCTATGTAAGGTCATGCACCCCCTTACTAAAGACTTAAAACATGTTTTAATTAAAAGAAAGGAGAAGAAAGGGGAAGAGAGGAAGAGAAGACCAATTTTTGACTATTATTAACCCTACCCCTTTGTTTTGATTTTCCAACCCAAAACAAGGTGTTCAAAGCTAATTTGGCGTAAAGGAACTCAAATCTATCATTAGATTTGAGAAATTCTCAAAGGATTTGAAGATATCATTAAAGGAAGGTTTAGGTAAATTTTGTCTTATCTCTCTCTACATTAGGATTTTGAGTTTGGTGTTAAGATATGTTATTCTCCATGCTTGAAGATGCATGAAACATGGTTTAGATGAATGAAAGGTGTCATGGAGATGGTTCTTTAAGCCAAAACCGAAATGTCCCCTTTTGGTGAAAGTTTGTGAATTTTTTAATATCTTTTGAAATTGATGATCTAAACGAATTATATGGTGTTAATTATACATGTATAATGTGAATTGATGATGAAAAATGAAGAAGAGGTATGTTGGATAGGCTTGGTCAAAATGATAGAAGAAAAAATGGATTAATGTGATTAGTTGTATAATTATGATGAATATGGTTTAAATGAAGGGAACTAGATTGAATGGAGTGGTGAAATGTGTTGTTGATTCGAAGTATTTGTTATATAACAAGATAGGAGCATGAATTACCATGATAAAGCCTTGAAAATATGACTTAAAAGTTATGCATATTAGGTGTTTGATAAAATGTCTAAGTGAACTTGGCTTAGGATTTAAGGATTCGTAATGATATACATTGAAAGCGACTTTCATGTTTACTTAAAATAAAATTGAATTGTTGCTTAGATTGATGAATAATGGCCTAATGTACTTGAATGAAAATATGTTTAATTATGTTTTGAAATGAGTAAGTATTGGATTAAAGGCATTAAATGCCTTAGAAAATGCAAAAGAAAAGCTAATGTGAATAGTA
>JANIJH010054416.1:0-10011 GCA_024520975.1 Erythroxylum areolatum | reverse complement strand
TGTATGTGCTAGGTTTGCAAGTTCACGTCTGCATGGGACTCTCTCACCTGCGGACGGGCTGAGGAGAGCGTGGACTGAGCCTAGGCTTGACATAGCCATTAGGTAGGAGATTGGTCTTTGAAGAATGGACTGATCGGCCCACGGGTCGTTTTGACTGGGCTCGGACCCAACACGACCGACCCGACCACCTTGCTTTTTCTATGGGATCGGTCACTTTCGCAACGTTACATCTTTGTATCCCAAATTTCCCTAAAAGTCATCGGAAACATCCAAAACCCACCATATCGCTAGTGTTGGACGTGTAATGGTGTAAGCTCATGTCTTACTGGTAAACAAAGTTAGACCCACGTATCCATTACCGTGACGCCATGGCTTAGCGACCAGAAAGCCAACCCCACACAGAATCCGCTTTAAAAAACTCCAAACCCAACCAACCCCACGTAAATTCATCCGAAGAAACACCAAAACATTAACCAAAAGCAAATTTAGGCCCACGCGTTAACCCCGTGACAGTTGTCGAAAAGTAAAAAAGAGATACTAATTCTGATTGGCTCTTAAGTATTTGCTCTTCACAGCATAAAAAGAAAGTCTCCCTGCTCTCTTCCCCTCCCATCGACGTATCTATTACGTGCTGTTTCACTCTCCGCATTTTCGACTATAGCTCACATCTCTATCGATCTTGCAAATTTCCTTTTTGGCTGTTTTAGTATTTGTTCTACTCATTCATCTTCCATCAAGTTAAGAAATGTGGGGCTTTATGCGGCTCACTGTCAGTCAGCCGACTCTCACGGAAGAAGACGGTAAGAAACCTCTCCATTTAGCCGCGATCTTTGCTGTTTTTATAAAGCTGAAGCATAATACCTTAATAACATAGAAGAAAAAAAAGTATAATTTTGCTGTAGAACTATATCAATTTATTGACAGCAACAAAGTTCATTAAATAGAGCTTAAATGTAATAGAAAATTCTATATATTTACTAACTATTATAAGAATATTTTTAAACTTATTCTTAAAATCAAGTACTAAATATTATAATCAAAATTATCTAAGACTTGATCAGTTTGACCATTTATTTCATAATAATTTACAAGCCTCATAAATTTTCTAACAAACTCCTCTTTGCTTTTGGAGTTGTAGAGTTTTAATGTCAAAATAATTCATCCTCTTAATATTGCTCAGTTGCTACTTTTGACTCTTCATTTTGTGACTTGCAAATTCTCTCCATTTGCCCAATTTGTCCACTTTTTCTGTATTTAATATTAGGCCTCTATTAACATTTTCTTTGTGGGTGATTTGGTTTTTTTTACAATGTAGGCATGGTGGATATAAATCATCATTGTTTTTGTTATTGTTATTATTGTCAATCTTGTTAAAATTCTTGTTTTTGTCACCTCTTGAATTTTTTTTCCTTTGCTAGCATTGCACCTTCAATGGTTCCTTCTTCTCTCATCATCCTCTTTTGTTCTTGTGCCTATAGTGCATTTACTAATTCTGCTAAAGTTATGCTTAATAGATCCTTAACTTTTTCCAATTCAGAAATTTTAGATTCATATTTTTCATGTAAGATTACAAGAACTTTTTGCACTATTCATTTCTCAGAAAAATCCTTACCTAATAATCTCACCTTGTTTACTATACCGAGCAACTTGTCGGAGTATTCTTTAATGGTTTATGACTCTTTCATCTTTAGTATTTCAAATTCTCTAATCCAGTTAAGCATTTGCATGCTCTTTGTTCTTTCATTGCCTTGGTATTCTTTTTTGAGGTAATCCCAAATATCCTTTATTGACTCTAGATTCATAATTCTTGTGAATATGATGTTCGAAACAGGATAAAGTATTTACTATAGAATACCATCATTTTATTGACAGCAACAAAGCTCAAAGCTTAAATGTAACAAAAAATTCTATATATTTGCTAACTATTATAAGAATATCTCTAAATTAATTTCTAAAATCAAGCACTAATATCATAATTAAATTTACATAAGACCTGGTCAGTTTGATGATTTATTTCGTAATAATCTGCAAGCTTAAGGAATTTTCCAACAATCTTCATATCTAACAATGCTTAAAGGCCTGTATCAGACCCCTTTTGTACCTAGGATTGTTTCTGTTCCAGCATTGCCGTCACTACCTCCGGAGCCTTTCAACGTGAACTTAGCGAGCTACATCTCTCAGCAGCCCCATTCTTCGATGAGGCACAAGAATTTGGCAACAAGACATATCATCGTTGTTCCTTCACAATACCTTTTCTGTTGTAGCTCTTTTGATAAGTTTTTTGACTATCACCAATCCACCATAGTCTCTCACTCATCCGCATCCGCATCCGCATCCGAATCCCCATCTTTTTATGTTTTTCTTTTTCCATTTCACATAAATCTCCATCACCGTCAGAGCACTATCATAACCGATGCACTCGGTCACATAATGGCTAATGTAAGATCTTTAGGTATTCAATAGTATTTTTAGCAATTCTTGGTGACAATCTGGGTGTGTTCTTGAATTGTGCATATTGTTGTCAGGGATACTTCTTTTGTCTCAAATTAGCATTGTAGAGGTTCAACAATTTAGGATGATGGTAAATTAAGACTTTGATTGATTTCTTTAATTGAATTGAAGGAAATTTCTTTTTTTTCCTATACAAAGTAGTATCCCAATTAGCTTGTAGATGATGACTAGTTGGTTAGACTTCTATTATCAAATAAAGTAACTCAGTTCTTGTTCGTAGGTTCTGCAGATATAATTTCTTTTACTTTAGGGGAACTGAATGAATATACAGATGGGTTTGATCGGAAAAACTCTCTTAGGCGCAGAGGATTTGGCGGTGTTTATCGTGGCACCATCCCTGGAAGGAAGCAGAAGAATGTCAATGACCTGCAAGTAGCAGTTAAGGTCTCTGGCAATGCTGACATCAAAATGAGGAATCAGTGGGAAGTAAGCAAAAGAAGATTCTTAATTCTTGCATTGTCTTGTGTTGCACTGTCATTATAGTTTTTGCAATTTAGCCAGAGTGTTTAGGTCTGGTTGTTGGACTAAATAAGGATATAATCTAAAAAACCGAAGAGAGTAGTCGTTTCACAAACTTTTTAATTTTATTGCAGACGTTTCTAGCACAAACAAAAACAAAGAAATTTAAAAATGAAATAACAAATAACACCAGAAATTTTGTAACGCAATTCGACCCACCCCATCTACATCTGCGGAGCTCTCACCCAGTTTAATAACTTTCATTGAAGTATAATAGATTTACCCAAGGCTTTACTAAGCAAGCACCACTCAACCCTTGACATTATCTCTCAACCTCACTTCCCGTGAAAGAATTTCATACCCAATAACACGACTGACTCGTGTTAATCTCAATAGAGGATTTTCTCAATACTCTTTTTAATTAAAAGACAATTAATAAAAAATAACTCAAGTAACACTTGATACATAAACTTAACAACTTCCCTATGGGTTCAACTTCTCTAAAATATATCAAACTTGGCAGTTGTATCAATTAGATTTAAAAAATGCCATTCTCAATGGTGATCTCTTGGAAGAAGTATATATGCAACCTCCACCTGGCTATGATTGTCCAACAGGAAAGGTTTGTCGTATTCATAAGGCCTTATATGGATTAAAACAAGCACCTCGAACTTGGTTTTCCAAGTTCAGTTCTAAAGTATCTTAGTTTGGTTTTAAATCCAGCTCCTACGATCATGCCTTATTCCTTCGCAACATTTCTAAGGGTCACATTCTTCTTCTCTTTTATGTGGATGACATGATCATTATAAGAGATGATATACAAGGCATTCATAATCTTAAGTCCTACCTAAGTCATCAGTTTGAGATGAAAGACCTGGGTGTTTTGAGTTATTTTCTGGGACTTGAAGTCTCCTCCGATTCCTCTGGATATCATTTGTCTCAAGACAAATATGTTACTAATCTTATTTCTCGCGCAGGTCTCACAGACGACAAAATCTGTAGTACTCCCCTAGAGACAAATGCTCATTTCATTATAACTGAGGGCACACCTCTTCATGATGCAACTCTCTATCGACAACTTGTAGGCATTCTTGTCTACCTTACTGTCACTCGGCCTGATATAGCATATGCAATTCATATTGTTAGCCAGTTTATGTCTGCTCCTCACACAACTCATTTTGTAGCAGTTCTTCGTATCCTTCGTTATGTCAAGGGTACCTTATTTCATGGCCTTCATTTCTCCAATACTTCATCCCTTGAATTGCTCGCCTATTCTGATGTGGATTGGGCAGGTGACCCAACAGACAGACGCTCTACTAATGGTTATTATTTCTTCATCAGCAATTCTGTTATTTCATGGCGTAGCAAAAAGCAAACCGTTGTTTCTTGCTCAAGCATTGAAGTAGAATACCGAGCACTTGTTGACACTACATCTGAGCTTCTTTGACTTCGATGGCTTTTACAGGATATGGGGGTCTCTCATTCATCCGCTACTACACTTCATTGTGATAACCGAAATACAATCCAGATAGCACACAATGATGTTTTTCATGAATGTACCAAGCATATAGAAAATAATTGTCATTTTATTCGTCATCATGTGCTCTAAGGAATTCTCACGCTTGTTTCAGTCACCTCTCAATAACAAACGGCAGATATGTTCACCAAAGCTCATGCACCACACAGATTTTGTGAACTTGTTTGCAAACTCCAGATGGCAGATTCTCTACCATCTTGAATTTGAGAGGGAATGTTAATATATATAATCCAGTTGTTAATAATATACTTATGGTTTCATTTTAGGCTTAATTATAGGCTTAGCTTTAGGCTTAAACCAAGCTTCTTTCCTACATAGGATGTTATTCTTGTGTATAAATAAGCCTCCTTGTATTCAATATTAGATGTAATAATACATATAATTTTTCTCAATTCTCTCAACAATGCTAAAACTAATTATTTAGATATAAAACATATATCCTAACAGATTCCTTTAAACGAGGTTACAGGAAAAACATGCTGTTAAATCTCTAAAGGGAATCCCACGAAAACAGACCCTTCATTGCCTAAACATGGTTCGAGCTCTCTCATCCCTTCTGTTCTTGAAACAATTAATGACAATAGCAGCACGAGGGTAACCCAACTTTTGGGCCACTCTGCCTTTTCCTCTGATTTACATCGATCATTAAATGTGGTTCTGTTTTGACAATTTATGACTCTGCTTATTATTCTCCTTTTTTCTATATGTACGCTGTATTACTAATTATACTAATCTTGAACCTTGTCTTTTTCAGGCTGAAATAAAGTACCTGAGTGTAATTAAGCATCCAAATATCATTAAACTGGTTGGCCATTGCAAAGCAGAAGATAAGTACTACCTTGTCTATCCACTAATGGAAAATGGAGATGTCATGAGTAAATTACAAGGTAATGTCTAATTTCATACAAGAACATGTTTTGCACTATTAATCATTTCTACTTGACATTTAAGCGTGATGACCTTTGAAGTGTAGTTTCATTCATTTCCCTTTCTTATAATCGGATTAACTTCACTATCTACTCATCTTAGCTAATTGCTAGACTATCTTTACTATCTACTTGGCAAAAGGTTACAGTGAGGCGTTTTATGAATATGGGATCTTTTGCCACTCTAGTTATTGACTTTTCCATCAAACAATAATGCTAATTAGGAGTCAGATTTTCTCTAAGCTTTTGGTAGTCGTAATCTGAAAATACACTGGGTCTTTATTTGACATAAAGAAAAAGTTAGCTTCGCTAATCAGAATGTTTGTTTTAAGTGAAAACAAACATTATTCAAAATCCAATCAATTCATCTGCTTATAATGACATTCACTGTTCAAAATAGGTCTTGACTGGCGCAGCCCGTTTAAAATCGGAGGAGATGTAGTACACGAGAAACTGAAGAGAAAAGGATGCTCTGTGAATGCCGTCAAGGCTATAATAAAGCTTGGAGTCGACTCTGTCAATGACGACATATTGGAGCCACCCACCATTAATATTTAATGAATTTCTTGAGAGGCTTGCCGAGTTGGATGGCCGTTTAAGTCAACAACTATGAGATGCTCAGAATAATCACTAGACTGTGACAGTGTCCATATGCTTGCTACACACGCGTAGCATAGTAATTTGGGCTATTACCTCATCATTTGCTGACTTGAGCAAAAATATATTAAAATCTATGCGTTGAGTTGGCCTTAATACTTCTATATTTGGTAGCTTCAATACTTGTAATTCTTCATCTCCATCATGTGCCTTTGGAACTTTCAAATTACCGTACTTGAATTTACCCTCCTTAATGATATTCTTTTTTTCTAAATAAAATCAAATTTATTTATTTATTTATTTATTTATTTGATTAATGAATGATAAATTTAAAATTAAAAAACTCCTCCAATATTCACGCATACAAAAACTATACTAAAACCTCGTGCCGAGTCCTTTAATACTCCATATTGAGTTTCAATGATTGCCTCCGAATGGTTCTCAATTGTCATAAACGAGTAAACAAAATACAACCAATTTTTTTTAAATTTTTTTTAACTTTAAATTTTTAAATTAAATTTTAAGATAAAAATTTAAATTTTAAAAAAGATTAACTTATTAAATTGTTTAATCAATTTATAAATTATAAAAAATATTAAACTAAATTACATTAATACAAATGAAGCAAAAAAAAATAAGAAAAAAAAATAAGGAATGATCTTTAATCGTGGTCATTTTGGCATCTTCACCTCTCTATTCTAAATGCCGTGAATTGAAAACATCAAAACCCTACCACTATTTGAAACAATTAAATAAAAAACGCTGAATCCACAACATGGTCATTTTGGCATCTTCACATCTCTCTATTCTAAATGCCGTGAATTGAAAACATCACAACCCCACCACTATTTGAAACAATTAAATAAAAAACGCTGAATCCATGGTTGTGAGTTTTGTTACTGGGAACTGACCCACATTTCTGTTACATCTGTTCCAAGTCATCACGTTTGTCCCATTCACTACCTGGTGATAAGTACAATCTCTTCCTAAAAGGCTTAAAAACAAAGACTCAGAGTCTCCTTTTCTGCCTACGTAAGTCGTCGCTCGCTCGACGTGTAAAGCGACGACTGTTTTGTTGTCCAAACGCAAACTTACGCGCTAACGCGGGAACATCACTTGTCCAAGCCAACAGCAAATTAACCGAACCTCTGATTGGCATGTCCGAACCTCCTACTCTCCCAACGTAGAACTAGTACATATTGAAACACTCCCCCTAATGTTCAACCCTTCAGCATTTCACCGGTCGACGAAAGATCAAATCTTTATGGATCGTCCCAATTCCTTGTCTTTGTAATTTTCTGTCAGTTAAGAAATGTGGCCTTTTTGGCGGGTCAGACTCAGACAGCCGCAGATTGTTTCGGACGACGGTAAGAAACCTCAACAACTTACCCCCACCTTCTTCGTTGCTAACAACGTTAAATTCTTTATCAGTTTGACACTGGCTCTCGCACCGCCGTCACAACGGAAAAACTGCTCTTTTGTCTTATTTACCACTCCCCAACACCATCAGCGCCTTCCACACGACCTTTTCGTACTTTTATCTTCCTGCCTCAACGTCCTTATAGTACCTCTTAGGATTGTTTCTGCTCCACCATCGCCGGTGATCGGCCGGTGATCGGCTCACTTGCCTCCGCCACCTTTTTCATTGCTAAAAACGTTAAATTCTTTAGCAGGTCACACTGTCTCTTGCACCGGCACCGCCGTCACAACAGAAAGACTAGCTCCTTTGTCTTATTTACCCTGTCCCGTCACCATCGACGCCGTCCACGACTACCTTTCCGTTCTTTTTATGTCGTCCTGCCTCAATCTCCTTATAGTACCTCGTAGGATTGTTGCTGATGCATCTTTGCCAGTGATCGGCGCACTTGCCTACGCACATTACTGGAGCCGTAGTCAACATGAGTCACTAGAATTTGCGGGCGACGTCGAGGCCACAACGGCTCTATCCCCAAGTCATAGGACCTTCTCAGTAGTAAAAACCTCTTTATATGTTTGTCGATTATGACTACAGTCTCTCACTCACCATCACCATCAAGATCAAACTATAACATCTCGAATCACCTTCACATCACTCACGATCGTTGTACTTATAAGATCTTGCGATATTCGATTGCATTGTTTGGATGGTTCTTAGGTTATGCTTATTGTTATCAGGGATACTTCTTTAGTATCGAAGACTTATAGAATGGCTTCTGTTATGAGCTGAAGTGGTTCAACTTTTGTTGGTAGGTTCTGGAAATATAATTTCTTTTACTCCTGAGGAACTGAACCAATATACGGAAGAGTTTGATGGCAAGAACTTTCTTGGATATGGAGGATTTGGCACTGTTTATGGTGGCACCATCCATGGAAGGGAGAAGAAGAACCTCAATGGCCTGCAATTAGCAGTTAAGGTCTCTCGCAATGCCAACACCAAAATGAGGACTCAGTGGGAAGTAAGGAAAAGAAAGATTTTTAATTCTTGCATTGTCTTGTGTTGTACTGTCGATATAGTTTTTGCATCAAAATAAGGTTGTAGAATATATCCCTTTAAAATAAGGTTGTAGAATATATCCCTTTAAAATAAGGTTACACTAAAAACACCCTGTTAAATCTCTAAAGGGAATCCCATGAAAGCAGGCCATTCATTGTCTAAACATGGTTCGAGCTCTCCCATCCCTTCTGTTCTTGAAACAATTAATGACAATATCAATACGAGGGTAACCCAACAAACGATTATAATCAACAACTTTTGGGCCGCTCTGCCTTTTCCTCTGTTTTACGCCGACCATTATAATGTGGGTCTGTGTTTCACTATTTATGATTGTTCTTATTACTCTCTTTTTTCCATGATACTTCTCTCCCATGTTCGTAATGAAAAGGTTGTATGTGTATTTTACTTCAGAAGCAGAATTTAGTTCCAGAACCTGTATGTACTCTGTATTACTAATTATAGTAATCTTGAAGCGTGTCTTTTTCAGGCTGAAACAAGGTACCTGAGTGTAATTAAGCATCCAAACATCATTAAACTGGTTGGCCATTGCGAAACAGAAAACAAGTTTTACCTTGTCTATCCACTAATGGAAAATGGAACTGTCATGAGTAAATTACAAGGTAATGTCTACTTTGATACAAGAACCTGTTTTGCGCTTTTAATCATTTCCAGTTGACGTGGAAGCATGATAAGCTTTGAAGTATAGTTTCATTCGTTTCCCTTTCTTATTATTGGATTAACTTCACTATCTACTCATCTTAGCTAATTACTAGATTATCTTTACTATCTACTTGGCTAAGGGACACTGTGAATAGGTTACATTAGTGAGCTCTTGTCAGCCGTAATCTGAAAAGACGGCGCTCTTATCTGACAGTTAGCTTCACTAATCAGAATGAAAACAAACATTTTGTAAATCTAATCAATTCATTAGCTTATAATGACAATTACTGTTGAAAATAGATCTTGACTGGGGAAGCACACTCAAGATCATCATTGGGGCAGCAGGTGCGGTGCAGGAGCTACACAGTCAATCACCTCCACTCATCTACCGTGATCTGAAGCCTCAAAATCTTCTATTGGATAAGGTGAAAAATACATAATTTAGTAGAAATTTAACTATGTAGTCAGTTGAAGATAGGATTTAAGATGTCCGTCAACTGTTTCGCTAAATCGTCTTGATGCTGAACCAGGAATTTGTTCCAAAACTATCTGATTTTGGGACTGTCACAGCAGAAGGAGAATATTTGAAACTTGGCACTCTTGGATACACTGACCCGATCATTCTGACCAATGGTAAGTTTCAATTTAAACCATTCTCATGATTCTTATAGCCATCAATTAATGAACCTTTGCTCAACCCACAGGAGAAGCTGGAACCAAACCAAATGATATCTACAGCTTAGGTGTGGTTATACTTCAACTGATTATGAGGGAGACAAAAGTAAGAATTGTGGGATGCACTATGCCTGCGCACATCAGTGACTGGGCACGGAGCGAGTACTGCAGCA
>JANIJH010054389.1:0-10013 GCA_024520975.1 Erythroxylum areolatum | reverse complement strand
ATGTCAATTGAGTGCAATTTTCCTAAATCAACATTTATGTGTATATATATGCTCATGTTATGCATGTGAATGAAATCGTATCCCAAATGTACCAATTCTTTCTAATATACTATAAATCTTGTGACTATCACTCTAATCCCTCAACAAATTAGGAAAGTGACTATTACAATATTGTTGCTAATCATTATTCTTTATGGTGAAAAGTAGATCACTACTAGTTTTAGATATTTTAGAATTACTTAAAAATTGAAAATAAAATATGAGTATGATAGCTTTTATCATAAAAGTTTTCTCTTTGTTTTTTATTTTCAATATAGGATATTAAATTTGACTCATTTTTTATGATAGATATATAATACCACTGATATATCTTTGTGATAAATGGTCGAGCTATTGCTCTTCTGTTGAGTACTTCTTTTAGTTTCATACATGTGTTTTTTATTCTTTTTCTAATTCAATTGTATTATAATTATTTTGTACGATGTTGTCTAAAAAGCATTTATCTAGAAGTGTAAAAAGAAAAAAAAGAGTAAAAATAGTTAATCAATTCTAAAAAGGAGTTATCGATAAATTTGAGAGTTGACTTCTCTAGTAAGAATTATGAGGAATTAGTGGAGATAGTTTTGAACAACCTAATGAAATTTAAGTGATGAGATTCATATTCATGAGAATGTTAGTAATTTGAATAATCATGATTACATATCAAATGCATCAAATTTAGAAAATTTAAGGGTAGATGAGCAATCAATCCTTCTATCCAATGCTTATGATCCTAGAAATTGGAACAATCTTGAAAATGAAGTAAGGAACATTTTAATTAAAAAAGGGCTTGTACGAGAATTGAATCTTATGTTTACCTTAAAAAATACATAGGTGCATATTGTTGTTTATTAGGGCCCTTATTTTTATTTCGTCTTGGGCCTATAAAATAGTAGGAATGACCTTGTAGCCCAAATTGTGTCTAAGGTCATGAAGATGTATACAAACTATAGAAACCCTAAATTTTTTAAGATAGTCGAGGACTTTATACTTTAAGCACATCTTTTTCTCCCTAAAGGTTGGCATTAGTTGTCAAGAGGTTTAAGAATGAAGTTGAAGGAGAGTTCCTAGGCTGTTTTCATTAAGAATGAAGATCCAAACATCATCTTAATGAATCAAGCTATTGTTAAAATTAAGATTTTTATCTAGATCTATTTCTCTATAATTTCTTCTTTTCTTTGATCTATTACTTTAATTGTTTTAACTATGATTCATAACTAAATTCTTTTCAATATTTAGATAGGAGGATACCAAAATGTTTATTTTTTTAAGGATGAATTCATTTTAATTTATGAAATATATTTTTTAATTGTTTTTGGATGATCATAATGCATGATTTAGTTATTCTAACAACTAAATTTGATTTAAATTCATTTGTTGACACCATAAGCGAGTCTGGATCATGAATTAGATAATGAGGGTTGAATGGGTGTTCAACAGAGAGGCCTATGTGATTTTTCTTATTTTAAGGTGTAACCTTTCATAGGATTTGATAAGTGTAAATTGAATCATGTTTTAGTGCATAGTTTGATATATGTTTAGCATTTAATTCAATCATTTAGTATATGTTTAGGTTAGAATTGTGTTAATTTATTAATTATTTGTGTTTTAAGTGTTTTAAGGTTAGTGTAAGTTTTTGAGCTTAAATATTATGTATTTGAGATACCTTGATGTGTTTGCTAGTGTTTTAGGGTCAATATGAAAGAACAGAGGAGTTTCGAAAGACATTCAGGCCGAAAATAAAAGCTCTAGGAATGGCCCACGATCGTGACCTGCATGCCACGATCGTGACAAAAGGCTCAAATGTGAGCCATGATCGTGGCCTGCATAGGGTAGATGCACAAACACTTATGAATTTCACGTTTCGAGGGTCTTTTGGAACTTTCGGACCCAAAAAAGCCCTAGGCTTAACCAAAACATAAAAGATTATTTAAAGAACGACAAGAGAAAGGAAGAATGGAGCTTTACATTCAGCCACTCTTGGAAACCCTAAAGAGAGAGAAAAAGAAGAGAGAGAGAGAAGAAGAAGAGGAAGAAGAAGTGGATCCAAACATTGGTGCTCCCTGGATTAGGTGGTATCCTGACATCACAACCTTCCTTATTTTTCCAACCTAAGTTCCATTTTCTTTTCATTTCCTTTTTCATTTAAATGTATAAAGTTGAGATGGATTGTCTGGAATTGGATTTTGGGTTGTTGATAATGTTCTGAACTCTCCTTTGGGATTTTACTTTGAGTTAATGTTGATTTAGTTATTTTTGTGTTTATTGGTTTGGATGTTGTAATTGATTAATGTATGTGCATGTTTCGATAATAAACCAAGAGGGTGAGCCAAATAAAAATCATTAGATCAGATTAATGAGAGTTAGACAGTCTAATTGACTGCTTAATCAATCTAGTCGGTAATTTCATGGAGAGAGATCCCGTGCGAGACCTGATTGTTTATTAGAGAGTTTTATAACTAAATAGCATTATAGATAATTTGCGAATTAAGAGATTGCAAGTTTCATAATTCGATCAGGGTTTACAATTTAGTGTTTAATGGTTATAACTCGAGAGAGAGTATCAACCCTCTGTCTATCTAGAACTGACTCCCCATAAACATATAAATGGCTAGATTAGCATTAATGATAGTTAAAATCCCCTCTCACATAACTTGATTAACTCTCTTGATGGATTTCCATTGTGATTTGTGTGACTACTCAGTTTAATTATATTTTCTTGAATTTTCTGATTTACAATTCTTGAATCAATTTCTCATATTTACTTTTTGTGTTCACTTGTGTAGTTTTTATTTCCTTTTATTCTTTTCTTTGAGCCTTAGATGACTTGGGATTAGGCTAGTACCCTCCTTGTGGGATTGACACCTTTTATACTATAGTTATGATTAGTGCGCTTGCAGTATTTGAGGACTTACAAATTTTAAAGCTCAAAACTATTGAGCCATCTATCTCTAAAGATAGTAAGGCTTTGATGCTGGTGGATCTTCTGATTTGGGGAGGAAGAACCAAAAGGAGAAGAAGTCCACATGGCCTAAGGGAGGTGTGGCCAAGAAGAAAGCTAAGGAGACTGCCCCTAAGGGAACATGCTTCCACTATGGCAAGGATGGCCATTAGAAGAGGAACTGTAAGGCCTATTTGGAGTCACTGAAGCAGAAAAAGGCATCAGATGCCGTATTTATGTCAGGTATGTTTGTTATTGATAGTAATACTGTTTCTAATAATAACATATAGGTATTGGATACTAGTTGTGGCTCACACATATGTATTACTATGTAGGGCCTCAGGAACAGTAGATAACTCAACAGGGGAGAGTTGGACCTGCACATGGGCAATGGAGCAAAAGTTGTTGAATTAGCCATAGGAACTTATGCATTGACACTTCCGAGTGGGATTGTAATATAATTGGATGATTGTTTCTTTTGTACTTGTATTGACTAAGAATATTATTTCAGTTTCTAGTATTAATAAAACTGGTTTCCATTTAAATTTTAGTAATAATGGTTGTTTGGTTAATTTGAATGGAATGCTTGATGCTATAGGTACATTATGCAATGGAATATACATATTAGATATGTCTAATCCAGTTTTAAATGTCAATGACAATAAAAGAAAAAAAATGAGATAATGTGAAATCATCTTGCTTATGACATTGTCACTTTGGTCATATAAGTGAGAGCCACATGAATAAACTACACAAGTGTCATAGTTTAGTTCATTTGATTATGAATCATATGACATATGTGAATCTTGCTTATAAGTAAGATGAAAAAAAAGTTACCCTTTAAGGGAAAGGGTGAACAAACTACTGGGCTATTGGACTTGATACATTCAGATGTACGTGGTCTGATATCTATACATGCCAAAGGTGGTTTCATATACTTTATTACCTTCATCGATGATTATTCTTGATATGGGTATCTGTATCTGATGAGATACAAATCTGAGGCCTTTGAAAAGTTTAAAGAATTCATAAATGAAGTAGAGAAATAGCTGGGTAGAATTATTAAAATACTTTGAGCAGATTAAGGTGGTGAATACATGAGTTGCCGCAAAAGGTCCACTCCATTTTGATTTGAGCTTTCCCAAGAATAGCTTTAATCTTGAATTGTATAACAACACCACATCTCCCACCTTGAACTCTTTCTTCTTGAGATGAGAATCATGCCATCTCTTCACCTTCCCCTTATAGAGTTTGGCATTTTCATATGTGTTGAAGCGAAATTCCTTGAGTTCATTCAATTGCAAGAGTTTCTCTCACCTTCTTACTTCCAATCAAAATTTAAGGCTTTCGTCACCCAGTACGTTTTGTACTCAAGCTCTATAGGCAAATGACAAGCTTTACCATACACCATTTTAAATGGAGTCATTCCAATTAGAGTTTTAAAGGTGGTTCGATAAGCCTATAAGGTGTCATCAAACTTTAACGCCTAATCATTTTTTAAACCATTCACCGTCTTCTCCAATATTTGTTTAAGCTTACGATTGACAACCTCCACTTTGCCACTTGTTTGCAAGTGGTATTGGGTGGCAACACGATGGTAGACTCTGTATCTTTTAAGGAGAGCATCAAAAGATTTATTACAGAAATGTTCTCCTTGTTGGAGTTATGTAAATATAGTGCCCTATAAAGCAAGTATATTTACATATAGCTTAATCTTCTTCCAGTTACTTTTGTAATGAAAATATATATTATTAATAAAACAAAAGAGTTTGGTTTTATTTTTATGAGCATTATATATCTAGTCATAAGGTACCAAGATTCTTTTGTAAGTAATATATAATCATGGAGATGTATGGGAAACATATATATTATTAGAATCTAAATTAGTTGATTCACAGTTGAATAATCAAGTTGGTCGCTTGATTATAGTTTAGACTGTAGTGTTGCGATGTATCTCTGTGTAAGTAAAAGAGTTTACTTCAAGGAAATGATGAGTTTCATATCATGATAGTAGTGGACTATTGATAATGGCACTATTAAATGAATCTAGAATCAAGTATGTTTTTAAAGAATAAAGTGGGCCATTACTTTAATCTTAAAATATACACCCTAGCATTCTTGTATTACGAACCACAATCTTAATAAGTGGTGAAATCATATGTGTTTCATTATAATTCTTGATATGATCATAATGGATTTTTTACAGAGTATGAATCCAGTGTCTGCATGCTGGAATTATTAATTGAAACATGTATTAGGGAACATTCACTCAAATAAATAGTTTATAGTGATATCATCACTTCTAGATGTTTTATAGAGTTTGGTGATTAAACTGGCACCAGTAGTTTGATGGACTAGCTACCTATCAAGCCTTAACACCAAGATGAGATCTTGTGTGTTAATCACCATATAGAGTAAAATGGGAAGGAAAAATCAAAATAAGGGCAAAACGATAATTTTATCCTTTATTGCGTGGATGGCTATAATATGGTTCATAATAAAGTTTGCAATTGGACATCTTATTTGAAACATGTATTCTCATAATATTTAGTAATTCAAGAGTTCAACTAATTGTCTTTAGTGGAATGGCATTTGGTTAACAAGTTGGAATTAATTCTAATGAGATTAAATTAATTCCAAGCTTGTTGGAGCTTGAATTATATAAGTCCAATTAGATTCTCCATTTGACTTATAGGAAGGCTATCAAGCAAAGTAAAAAATATAAATAGAGGTTTTAAAGCCCATGATTGAAAGTTGGGCTCACTTTAATTAAAAGCCCAAATGAACATTTAATATTGGGCTTGACTTTGATCTGATTTGATTAATTAGATTAATTAAATTGAAACAAAGTTATTAAAGAAAGAAGGAGGGCACATTTCAGTTTTTATACCTAAATGTGCAGCTACACATTTAACATTGAATTGCTAAATTAAAGATGGTTTTTATCATGTTTTATCATCATTAAATGGAGTAATGATCTTATCATTAAATAGTTTACTAGTTATCTTTTAATGATGGCATGTAATGTAACCTTTTAGCATTGATTTGATTAAAGAAAGGAAGAGGTGCATTTGATGTACTCTCTCTCCCTTCTTTCATCCATAACCAAAAATGAGAAGGTCTCATTTAGGTTATTGGTCTTTTCATAAAGCCATCTTAAACAAATGAGAAGAGTCTCATTTATTGCCTTCTTTATGAGTGATTAAAGAATGAAGTGATGCATTAGATGCACATCACTTCTTTCTTTCATGAGCATCACTTCATTCTTTCATGATAATCAAAATTGAAAAGGAGAGTAAGAAGTGTTCTTGCATTTTTGACCCCTCTCTCCTTTCATGCATGCATAGTCGAAACTTGAATGAGAAAAGTCTCATTTTTGACTTATTTCTTCTAAAAAAAATCTCCTCAAAATATTTCTTCTCCTTTCCGACCAAAGGATCTTGTTAACCAAGTTGTCCAAGAAGAACAAGTGGTAGATCGGGTTGGTCGAGGATATGACAACAAGGAGGGATACATTATCAAAGGAAAGGATACAAAAGAGTCAAAGTTATAGCAAGGATTCGGAGAGGATACAAAAGCAAAGAGTCAAAGCTATAACAAGGAGTCAGTATATTTCTACCACCTTGTTCTTATGTAAATTATTTTCCTTATACTGTATCATGTATGGATGAAACATGTTGATTTGGTTATGTTATTTCCACTGCGTTTTGATTTCGAAAAAGTTTTGAAATCTACTATTTTAGCCAAATCTCACATGCTTTTGTTTTCGATCCAACAATTGGTATCAGAGTCATTTTATTATACATGATTTGGTTCCTATATGTGATGCATGGTTTGGCAATTAAATTTTGTATGCTACATATTTTTATGTGATAGAAATATATATGTGTTTGTTTTGCTCTTTTGATTGTCCATAAAATATAAATTTACATTGTAAGTTTTCTTTGTTTGGTTTGTAGCAAGGAGGGTGGCCTATCATCGTCATGTTTCCTCCTTGGTTTCATTTTTCTGTATTCTTTGATTTTGTAATGTACAAAATTCTGTAATATTGAAGATGGAGCAACCATGGATCGAAGAGAAGAATAGGTAATGGTTTTAGTGTATCCTTTGGTATATTGGCAAAGTTTTGGTTTTATGAAAACCAAGGTGCTGGAATTTTGTTTTAACAAATTTTCGGTTTTGTGAAAACTAAGGTGCTAGAATTTTTTTTAAACAAAGTTTTAGTTTGATGAAATACAAGTGCTGGAATGTTTTTTTGAGTGTCAGATTTACCAAAAACAAGTGCTAGAATTTTTGTTTTCATATTGCCAAAGTTTTAGTTTTGATGAAAAACAAGTGCTGGAATGTTTGTTTTCAAAGTGACAAAATTCGGTTTCTTGAAAATGCTAGTACACATGTTTTACCAAATGGGTTAGGTCATGTGGATGAAGAGTTTGAAGCGGAAGATCCAAGTCCAAGAAGAAATTTTTGGGCCTAAAAGCCTTGTAATTTTATTTATGTTCTAGAATGGACAATCAAATGTGGCCTATTAGTTTATGAGATGAATGGATAAATGGATGCAAATAGTATGTGATAGTATGCCATTTAGAAAATTTCCAATCCTAGGCTTTGCCATGCATTCATTATGTATGAGATATAGAATGAAATAATATAGGATGGATAATAAATTGCATCTAGACAAGATGGTATTTATTAAAACTTAAAGCCCAAAAAGATTGAGTGGGAGAGGACGCTCATGTGAGAGTCCACGGTGTCCATGTGATGGCCTATTTGCATGTGGTGAAGTGTTACTCCTCATCGGAGGGTATGAATCCTAGATCTTGCATGGTTTGGGTCCTTAAGGATAAGTCCACTCATTGGTAGCAAATGTGACCTCCCACCGAGGCATAGTTTGCAAGTACTTTTAGTAAATGAATCAAATGGTTACACACTCAACATATTTTATCAATAAACTACCCATCGTAGCTCTGTTGGTAAAAGTATGGACCAAATCATGGCGCTTCTCAAAAAGTTAGGCATGAAGATGCTTGGTAGTTTTTTGAGTGGGAGGGTCCTAGTTTTTCTTTTAATGGATAAGATGGCCCACCGTCACTTAGTCCGTTATAGATAAGAAAAATAACTGTTGTATAAAGTTTTAAATTTTTTAAGTTTTGTTAAATTTAACATCATGCATACATGTATCATGATTTTATGCAAAGTTCCAATATTGATGATTAGTATGCCTATGTTTTAATAATGTATATTTTTAGACTTAATCAACCATAACATGAATCCACTCACTTTGCTCTTGACTAATAACAAATTGAAAAATGGAGAGAATTTTAATGAATAAAGATGTAACCTTGACATTGTTATTCAATATGAATGAATTTCATGGGTATTAATAGACAATAAGCCTACACCTCTGGGTGGCAATTCAACTTCTAAGCAAGTCCAACAACATAAGTGATGGTAGAATGCTGATAAGACTACTAAGTGTTATATTCTAGCTTCTGTTAGCAGAATGTTGCAAAAGAAAATTTTATGCATGAAAACTGCTAGTGCAATGGTCCATCACCTACATGAGATATTTGGTGTGAGGACCAGGTCTACAAGAGTGAAAACTATCTAAACCTTTCATAATCTCAGACAAAAACTTGGTGAACTAGTGTAGGATTACATATTGAAGGTAATTTCTGTAGTTATTGAGGCTAAGATGCTTAGGGCAGATATGGATGCAGACACGCATATCATTATGATCATCAATAGCTTAAACTCATCTTTTCAGCAGATTAAGTTGCACTATGAGCTCAACAACAAGGATTACACTTGAGTGAGTTGATGAATACCCTTTGGAGTACGGAGGAGATCTTAAATATCAAGGCTTATGGGCAAAAAGCTAATGTAGCATCTTCTTCTAAGCCCAAAGGTAAGGGCCAGCAAAAGAAAAAGGTCCAATGAAAAAGAAGGACCAAACAGGGGTCAAGGTCTAACCTATGAAAAAGAAGGCCAAAACAGACACCAAGGGAAAGTGTTTCTAATGTGGTGAGCAAGGTCACTGGAAAAGAAACTGTGTGGTCTACGTTGAGTCCCTCAAAAGCAAACAAGGTATAGATTTCCTAAGTTTGTTAGGAACTAGAAATATGGCAGATTCTGATTCTTGGGTATTAGATTTAGAAGCCAGTAACCATGTTTGCAATTTTTTGCAGGGGTTTCAGTAAAGAAAAAGACTACATAAAGGCCAGTTTCAATTCAAGATAGTAGATGGATCCTATGTTTCAGCAGAATCAGTGGGAGTAATTATTGTAGACTTTCCTAGTGGTCATAGGTTATATTTGGAGGATGTATATTACATCCCAATGATTGTAAGGAACATGATTTCTATTTTTGTCTAATAAAATTTGGTTATTCCTTATATTTTGAAAATGTTGTTTTAATATATGAGAATAAGGATTTTATTTGTAATGTGATAATGAAACAAGAATTGTTCTTTATAGAACCTATGACAGACTCACTAAACACCACAAAATTAATAAAACCAAGACAATCGAATGACTTTAGCATTAATTCAAATATCTGTGGCATTTAAGAATGGGTCATATCAATCAGAAAAAACTTGACAGGTTAGTGAAGGATAGGATCCTTACAGGCTTGGATAATGATCCATTACCCATCTATAAATCTTGTATTGAAGGAAAAATGACCAAAGCCTTATTTCCTTATAAAGGAAACAGATTTGAATCCACATTGGACCTGGTATGTACTGTTGGACCAATGGTGGTTGACAAATTAATCCTACTTATGTTTTGATAATAATAAAATATATAGAATTGATTAAGAAATCTATTTCAGGTGTTTTGGATTGAAAGAAATCTAGAAGACATTATAAATCATTCAGGAATCAAGAAGGAAACAATCTTCAACTTGATTAAGCATTAAAAATGAAGATTGTGGGAAGATTTGAGTAAATGTATCCGTTGGAATAAGCTACAAGTCGACCAAGTATAATCTTAGTGAAGATTATGGATAAAGATCTTCAAAGATATGTATCCCA
>JANIJH010054378.1:0-10013 GCA_024520975.1 Erythroxylum areolatum | reverse complement strand
ATAATAAATTTAAGTTGACTATTATTCTTAATCATTAATATTTATGAACAATAAAATAATAATACATATAAATGTTGGAATATGGTAAGCAATATAATAGAATGATAGATGGTAAGTACTACAAGATTTTAATTAGAAGTTTAACAATTCTTACAGACAAAATAATAAATAAAGTTCCAAGCCTAATATTTCATTGAAAAGGAATAGAAATAATTATTTTTTTAGATTCCAAGTGACATTAGAATTAGTAGACAAGGTAAAGGAGTATCCAATGTCTGGATTCCTAAGAAGCATCCTCGCATGTTTCAAGCTATCAATTGAAACAATTAAAGATTGTCCCTTAGGGACATCCTCTTCAAACAACTTGTTTACTTTAACTAAATTTGTAGAAGATATAGTGAATGATTTCCCAAATGCAGTATGCATGACGGTATTAGATGAACTACATGTACTAAGCATTTCAACTAATGAGCAAACAGAATAAAATAATCAAAGTTAAATCAAACAGTATTAGGAATTCAAATTCGAACATATGATACTCGACTAATAAACTGAACAATCATCACAATGAAAAGACATAGTTTTTGTAATCGACCACTGTTCTGAAACAACTGATTTCCCTAATCCTATATAAACCATCAGGACATCAGAACCGCCTCCATTTCCATCTATTTTCTTCTGAAGATTCGAGGAAGCTTAACACATTATAGTATATACAATCAGATGTTCATATAATAGCTTCATAACAGAAAATGAGATATTGATAATAAAGAAAGAGAGGTAGTTTGGATAATATTAAGAACCTTGAAGAATAAGAAGGCAAGCGGTGGTTAGTGTTTGATGAGGGGATTTGTTCTACACTGATTTGTTCATCATTAGGGACAATTTTGCCACATTCCTCTCAGCGAAGCTTATTTCCACCAGTATTTGCCATGTCGACATTCTGCGATGAATTAATGTTAACAGTTTTATTACGAAAAATTAATATAAGAATTATTATTTGAATGTTCCAACATTCTAACAATGTTAATTTTGTGATTTATCAAGTGAGACTACTTCATATGATAAGGTTGAGAATGATAAAAATGTATGTAATATGTTTAAAGGATGCATAAACATCCATTAATAATTAGATTTAAATTATCTTAATAATTAGCTTGTTAGTTTTGGGATACTCCATTATATATATATGTTTTCATAAAATATATATTTAATAAATTTAAAAGTGTGCATGCTAAGATTTGGTCTTTTAAGAATAAGAGTAATAAGTCATTAGTTTTGAGTTTTAATTGTTATGTCTAATCTATGCTCCATTTGAATTTTAATTGTTATGGTTAATCATAGCCTCATAACACGTTGAAATAAAGTCAGTTGATGGATACATTTGTATACTATAAGTGGTAGAGATTTGGTGTAAAATAAATGATATGGTAAATATGTACATAAACATTTGTTGCAGAAGTAACCTTCATTCCCTAAAAGATATTTCATCAAATAGTTAGCATGCTTTTCTCAAACAAGCATGCAAGGATGAAAAAAAATGTTGATTGATGCACATCGAACATAGAAACACAATTCAACATACTTTTCATTTTGACCATTTGACTTGTAACTATTATGTGTAATCATAACCTCATTATATGTTGAAACAAAGCCATTTTTATGGATACATTTGTATACTATAAATAGTACAATCATATGTAAATATGTACATAAACATCCATTGCAGAAGTAGCCTTCATTGAAGCATTTCATCAAACAGTGAGGAGGCTTTCCTCAAACAAGCATGGAAGGTGGAGAAAAAGATGTTGACCCATACACATCCAACACAAAAACACAATTCATCATCTTCCAAACATAAACATGAACAAGAGATTGAATTGGGGTTAAATAATGAATCATTCAAATAAAAGATGCAGATATATCATCATTCCATAGAAAAGATTTTAATCCTAATATAGTATAAGTGGATGAAGTATAAGCCAATCTTATCTTATAAAGAGATGAGGATTATATTGAGGATGAATTATATGACAATGATGATACTTTGTCTGAATACAATAGTGATGAAGAGTCGAATCATAATTTAATTAATGATGATGATTTTCAAGATCTTGATCATGATGATTGAAGGTAATAAAACTGCTGTTTATATTGTTTGAAACATATTGTTGACGTTTGAGTTATGTTAATGTTTATTGTTGATTTTTCACTTATGTTAATAGATATTGTTGATGTTTTTTTTTATATCTACATATAATAATAATACTGAAATAATTAAATATGATCTACCCTTTTGAAACAAGCACATCTATACCATTTGAGATATGTTTATGCAGATTGTTGATGTTTGACTTATGTTTATGTAGAATGTTGATGTTTAACTTATGTTAATGTGGAATGTTGGTGTCTGGGTTATGTTTATGCGATTGTTGCTGTTTAAGATATGTTTATGGAGAAAGTTGTTTGAGATATGTTTATATGGATTGTTGATGTTTGACTTATGTAGATATGGAATGTTTATGTTTAAGTTATGTTTATACGGAATATTGTTATTTGAGTTATGTTTATGTGGATTGTTGATGTTTGAGTTATGTTAATGCGCATTATTGATGTTTGATTTATGTTTATGTGTAATGTTGGTATTTGAGTTTTAGATATTCAATATAATGGCACCTAGTAGAAAAAAAGAAAGTTGGCAACTATCGAAATTGTTCCTTCCCCATAACAACTAGATCAATCCAACCTTACCCAACAATAAAAATCGACTACATCCATCAATGAAGCTATTTGACAACAACCTCCATCTACCTTAACTAGTGCTAAAGGATCTTTAGGTTTGTTAATCTTTACCACCTATAATTATACTTATGCTCAAATATATATTTACATGTTTAATGTGTTTTTGCTTATCCTTATTCTTTTTTTGGTGTTCTAATACCAGTATTAGAAAAAGAGGTTAAGGTATCACTAAAAGTTCTGAGTTGCAAAGCATAAATGTTGCAATGAACAACAAATTGTTTGTACATATTGACACCTCACAAGGTCATCTTGTTGACAAGATCCAATCAGCAAAATTGTCTAATAAGTTAGGGGTCATTGTCAGGGACAATTGCGTTGCCCTCAGTATGCCAAGTAGTTAAAGGAAGACGACTTACTACAAAATGCTTTAAACAAAGTTTCGATAAATTTTCAATTTATTTAATTATATGCATTTTTACTTATTTAAAGACTAATGTCACTTTTACTTATTGTTCACAAATAAAGCTCAATATTATTGATATTAACAACCCTGAAGCTTCAATCTGTGTAACTTCACTGTTGAAACAAAGGGCTAAGGATCATCATACGTAAATACTACAAAGATTTTCCTTCTGATTAGGAGGCAAGGAGACATGTTTCTGAATGGATGTCTCTAGAAAATTGGAGTCAAATGTGTGATTATTAAGCCCTGCCAACATTAAGGTTTGACTTCTTTCTCTTCACATTTTCTTCCATTAACATTTTTACACAATTTAATGACTTTTTCTTTTCTTTATTTAGGAAAAGTGTAAAAAAGTCAAGGTTAATAGAGGAAAATTGAAATTCTTTTCTTTATTTAGGAAAAGTGTGAGAAAGCCAAGATTAACAGAGGAATAATGAAAACTTCTCACAACTAAGGTTCCGAATCATTTGTTGTCCTACGAAAAGAATATGTAAGCTCTTTGTTTATAAGTTATAATTATATTAGTAAATACAATATTATTTATTGTGTTTTCAATTAATTTTTCCATAAATAAAGTGAGAAGAAGCTACATGGACAAGAGTGTACTAGAATCACACTATACAAACTCAGTCACTATAAAAAAGGTCAAAAGTGGATATTAGAAGAAGAACAAAATAACTATGTATGTAAAAAATTTTGTTTAAATTTTATGTTTATTTAAGGTCAAGTGTGGATGCTAGAAGAAGCATAAAATAACTATGTACGTATAAGAAATTGTTTAAATTTTAAGTTTATTTATTTATGTAGTACTAACTAATAATATTTGGATTTTGCAACAACGTGCTTGGTACAAGATTTGGCTAAATCAAAGGTCTTGGGTTTGGCCTTAAGTCAACTCCTTCATCCTCATCAAGAACAAAATACATTGATCGTCTTGAATAGGAGAAATAATCGCTTAAGGCTAAATTAGACGTAATGAATAAAATTAGAACATAATGAATGAAAGCTCATCAAGCTTGAAAAGATGGTCAAACAAATACTTGGCCCAAATTACGTAAGTAGTATTGACAATGAAAACAACTCTTAGTTTGGACATAATTATTTTTGTTAACATTTGTATTTAACATTTAATACTATTTTAATATTTATATAAAATGTTTCTAATTTATAATTATATTTTTATAATAAATTATAAAACAAAAAATCTAAATATTACATACAATAACATGGATAAAAAAGTCAACAACAATTATAATTAACATGATAAAATTTTTACTAATAATGTTTATTAAAAATATTAAACACAACTAAAAAGAGTTGCCTACATTTTTAAAATCTTCACTAAAACTTTTTAGGTACATTTTGAAAAACATCGCCAATAACTTTTGACTGCATTTTCAAAAATGCAGCAAATTTTTTTTGCTACGTCCCCTATATCGTCGCCATTTTGAGTGACGACTAAAATTAATCACTAAATATTATTAGTTACATTAACAATAACATAGCTAATAACATTTAGCCACAAACACTAAGCGTACCAAAATATCATTGGTGACAAGTTTTCGTATCCTCGTGGCTCTCTATTTGCTGTGTATGTAACTCATAAAAAAAAATAACTAGTGACAATTTGTGACAAATGTTGCCTATAGTATTTTGCTACTAGAATTTTGCGACAATTTGGGCAATGATTTAATATTGTCGTTAAATATTATCAATGACGAATGATGAATTTTAGTGACGAAAAAAAGTTCCTTCTGTTGTAGTGCATCTTCATACTTATTTTTATCTCCATTCATTCTTTTATGCCTCATCGAATCAAGTGAGTTCCTTTTCCTTCATATATATACCATCATTTATATTTTATTTCTTGTATTTGTATTTTCCTACTTAACAAGATGTATATATTCTATTGTAGTTAAAGAAGCATAACACTAGCAGTTTGTTTCATTAGCCTGTCAATTTATGATTATAGGGTGATATGGTTTTACATTATATTACAATTGTGATAGCATGTAACAAAGTGAAGTTAAGGTGGAAGTTATAAAAATTGATTATAAGAAAAAACAAAAAGGTGGTATTGGTGGTGTTTCTTCCTTACCTTTTACCCTAATTTGATTATATCTTCTTTACTTACTACTTTTATAATGTTCCCTTGAAAAGAAGAAGATGAGGTTACAAAAAGATGAGGGTTGAAGAAGATAACTGGCTTATTCATTTTAAGGGTAATGATTGATGTTACTTTAATTTACGTTAACTAGTAAAGTTAATCCTCACTTATTATATTATTTACAAAAATATTATTTTCTTTTTTATAAGTCTTTCGAGTTAGAATCAAGTAAAAAAGAGTGATTTAAAGAAATTTAAAATTTTAAAAATTTTTAATTGATTTAATTTACTTTATAATTATAGTAATTTATATTAGACTAAAATATTTATAAAAATTTTGTGTAATTAATTTTTTATAATACACACCATCAACAAATAAAGCTTGTAAAGAAATAAAATAGTTCTTCATTATATTAATATCTTGATTAATTAATGAACTCATTATCTCTAATGGACAATGTTGCCATCCTTTTTTGAACTAAATTATTCTTTCTCTTTGAATTTTTACCAATTGTGACCAAGAAATTTTTTGGAATGCTTATATATCTCCTATTTAACGTTTCTAGTAAATTTATTTTTCTTATAAGGAGAACTTGCTACTTAATCTTCTTTTTCATTGAAAGAAGAAACTTCATCAACTTTAATTTTATATCCCTCTTATACATTGCTTGATGGATATTTAGTTAATGAATGTGTGTGCAAACTAGTTACCATAGTTTCGCTAAAAAATGTGACCCAAATTTGAGAGTACCTTAAATCATTTTGTTCTTGAATATGTGAGTTTTTATATGTTCTTATTATGATAAAAATTGTACAATAGAAACAATGATAGAGTATATAAAAAAAAAATAATTTTTTTTACCCTAAATAGATTTTCTAACACCGATTCTAGTTTCTTTAAGTAAGCTCTTAAAATTCTTTAATCTTGCCCTCAATCTAATATATTTGTTCTTCAACTAGACATCGGTATACTCTCTATTAAATTTTGTTTTTCTTTCCTTAATATTCTTTCAACTAGATTAAAAAAGTTAATAATTGATGGAGGCACTAACATTGGCATATTCAAAATAATTTGGGCACCTATCTAATGATATTTAAGCTTACGATCGGATAAAGTTAAGAACTATTATCTCTTAATAATGAGATGATGGCCAAGCAATTAGCAAAATGAATTTGCATTATGATATTCTTATTTCTTTTTTAATTTATGGTAATAATATAAGAGTTTATAGATAAGATTTGCAATCTATGGAGTATCACTCTTTGTATGTTTCACATGACTTTATGCTTTATGCAATAAATAAAAAATAGAACTTGATCAAATGGTTGAATCAGCATAATCAATAATTAGCCGACTAGATAATTTATTTATCTATCAAAACTTCTTTGTCTTTAAATTGGCCAACTAAATTAGACTTGATTAGTTTTATTAAACATATCAATTGATTCATTTTAATATGGTTTTTTTTCCTTCAAAAACTCTACCTCCGTCTTCATACTTATTTTTTTATCTCTATTCCTTCTTTTATGCCTCCTCGAATCAAGTGAGTTCCTTTTCCTTCATATATACCATCGTTTATTTTTGATTTCTACTATTTGTATTTTTCCCACTTAACAATATGTATTCTATCGTGATCACAACACTAGTTGTTTGCTTAATTATCCCATCACTTTATGATTGTAGGGTGATTTGGTTTCACAATATATGACAATTGTGATAGTATGTAACAAAGTGGTGTTAAGGTGGAAGATATAAAAAATGATTATGAGGAAAAAAAAAACAGATGGTATTAGTGGTGTTTCTTCCTTATCTTTCACCCTAGTTTGATTTTATCTTCTTTACTTGCTAATTTTATAATGATTCCTTAAAAAAAAAGATGAGGGTTGAAGAAGATAACGCGGTTATTCATTTTAAGGGAATGACTAGATGTTACTTTAATTTTAATTTGTTAACTAGTAAAGATAATCCTCACTTATTATATTATTTACAAAAAATTATTTTCTTTTTAATGAGCCTTTCAAGTTAGAATCAAGTAAAAAGAGTGGTTTAAAGAAATTTGAAAATTTTAAAAAGTTTATTTGATTTAATTTACTTTATAATTATAGTAATTTATAGTAGACTAAAACATTTATAAAAGTTTTGTGTAATTAATTTTTTATATTGTATACCCTCAACACATAAAGCTTGTAGGGAAGTAAAATATTTCTTCATTGTATTAATCTCTTGATTAGTTAATGAATTCAATTTTATTATCTCCAATGTAAAATGCTGCCATCATTTTTTAAAGTAAATTATTCTTTCTCTTCAACTTTTAACCAATTTTGACAAAGAAATTTTTTAGAATGCTAATATGTGTCCTTTTTTATTTTTTTAGTAAATTTATTCTTCTTACAAGGAGAACTTGCAACTTAATCTTCTTTGTTATTGAAGGAAGACACTACATCAGCTTTAATTTTTTGATGAGTGTTTAGTTAACGATAAAAACTATACATTAGAAAATATAATAGTGTATATATATGAAAAACAAAATAATATTTTAGTATAACTGATTCTAGCATCTTGAAATTCTTCAATCTTATCCTCAATCTATAATCTTTGTTTTTCAACCAGACATCATTATGCTCTCCATTAAATTTTGCTTTAAGAGTTACCTTAATTAAATACGAGTAATAATAAAAAGAAAAATGTTTCATAAATATTTAAAAAACTAAAAAATTAAAGTAAACTTGATAAACATAGTTGATAAGAACAAGAAACAAAAAGGAAAAGGTGAAAAGAAAATTACTTATTACTTGACAATGATCCTAAGATAGTATACTTATAAGAAGATACGTTATATAAGACCAAACCTAATCTTCAGTATATATTGTTTTCAAAAACTGGACAACTATTTACGTCATGTAAGAGCTGTTCAAGAAACTATTTACACCAGGTATGAGATGTTTAACTATGTAGGAATTGTCTAAATTAAAATTCTTTCTTAACAGGATAAGAATACTTGACGACTATGACGTAAACTATTTTCAAATGCTGAACTAACACTTTATTAATCAGTTCTTCTTATAATTTGCATCTTGTCCTTTTTGGTGGGAAACTACAAGTAATGGTGCAATAGAAAAAAGTTACAATGCACAGAGGACTAATCACCATCAAAGGTTGTAAAAAGTTACAATGTCCAGTTTTTGAAAACAATATATACTGAAGATTAGGTTTGGTCTTATATAACTTATCTTCTTATAAGTATACTTATAGATTTTCTAACATTATTATATAGTGTTTCATATACATTTATTGATGAAGCTTGTGTACAAATAAATGTTAGAAAATCTATTTAGGGTAAAGTATTATTTTGTTTTTCATATACACTATTATTTTTTTCTAATGTGCAGTTTTTATCGTTATAAGAACATATAAAAACTCACATATTCAAGAACAAAATGATTTAAGGTACTCTCATATTTGTCACTTTTTTGGAGAAACTACAACAATTAGTTTGCACTCATATCCATTAACTAAACATTCATCAAGCAATGTATAAGAGGGATATAAAATTAAAGTTGATGAAGTTTCTTCTTTAAAAAAAAAAAAAAGATTAAGTTGCAAGTTCTCCTTATAAGAAAAATAAATTTACTAAAAAAATTAAAAAGGACATATATTAGCATTCTAAAAAATTTCTTGGTCACAATTGTTAAAAAGTTGAAGAGAAAGAATAATCTACTTTAAAAAATGATGGCAGCATTGTCCATTAGAGATAATGAAATTGAATTCATTAATTAATCAAGAGATTAATACAATGAAGAAATATTTTATTTCCTTACAAGCTTCATGTGTTTAGGGTGTACAATATAAAAACTTAATTACACAAAACTTTTAAATTTCTTTAAACCACTCTTTTTATTTGATTCTAACCTGAAAGGCTTGTAAAAAAGAAAATATTTTTTTTGTAAATAATATAATAAGTGAGGATTAACTTTACTAGTTAACAAAAATTAAAGTAAAATCTAGTCATTACCCTTAAAATGAATATGAAACGAATATGCGCGATATCATCTTCAACCCTCATCTTCTTCTTTTTAAGGAAACATTATAAAAGTAGAAAAGGTTTGATTCAAAACCATTAAAAAAATTCCAAAAGTAGTTTGAAGATAAACAGGTTTCTTTACATATAAGAAAATCTCTTAAGTATGCAAGATTTATAATTTAAGCACACGATATGTAATGTTAGTGACCGCAATAAAAGTTATAAGGAGTTTTTATTAATTAACACGATAAATTACTTGGCCAACTCTACAAGTCTTTAGTAATTTAACTTAACTAGCTAAAGGAGTAAAGTACTTCCGTTAAGTGAAGGAGGTTTATGGATTTTTTTAACGTTATATAACAAATTTAAGATCTGGGAAGAACTGAAGAACTATACGTAAGCACGGACGGAGCTCCTAAATATTACAAGACATACAAAGCAGTTGCTACAGATGAAACTGTTGCCAGAGCCAGAGGCCCTTACGACTTTGGAGCTTCACCTGTATTTATGGTGCCTCCTTGTACACTTTTGCCCGCTTTGAGAAAGCAATAAACCATAACAAACACCATTGATGGTAGGTAAATTAGCAAACCTGTGACGACGAGAACACAAAGTGAAACGACTGCCGTTAGAGCATGAGAACTCCCACAAGACAGCTTGCCAATCTTTATCTGGACGAC
>JANIJH010054320.1:0-10015 GCA_024520975.1 Erythroxylum areolatum | reverse complement strand
CCGAGATATAATTCAATATTCCTAACCCGTCCCAATTTACCAAAATACCCTTCCCATCGGTGATGGGATGTTACACTTGCGAACTCAGTGAGCTACCGATCATCGATGACTCACTTATAGAACATAATACAACAATTCAGTTTGAATTCAATCAAAGACAATTTTACACATTATTTCTCGTTTCACATTCATAATAGATCATACAACTCAAATCAATCATCCATACGAAACATATCAAATTGTAAGTGCAATGCTTATGAGACTCACTTTCAATTATTATGTTATTGTCACCGAGTGTCTTTTTCACTATCCCGTATCTATTGTAGATATCGGGCTCATTAATATTTTCCCTTATCCATTAGGAATACAAGGCCCATTTTACATATTGAGTTAAAGGCTCTTAACATATTCTAAACTTTAAGCTCTTTTTACTGGCGACTTTAGTCATAACTACCTTTATCTTTCATATATTTATGTAATGCAATGCACCACACATGCGCGTCTCATAACTAATTAATGTCATCTTTAAATCATTCCACAATACCTAATACACTTTCATTACTTTAATTGCTTAATTCATCATCAACTAGGCTCATTCAAGATCACATTCAAGCCTAAGTACATCATATGAAAGTACCTTATCATTTGTTGTTTCAAACATCACACAAAAGAAGAATAATTCACATTGATGACCTTTCTAGTTTTTTTCCCCAAGACAGATTTTTGGGTCAATTTTGCATGGCCATCTTGACATAGAAAATGAGGTATATAGGCAATATATTCTTCTTAAAAAATGTTCCTATATGTCTTAAGTTTCTAACGATACCAAGTTCACACAGTTTGGTTCTACAAGTTATACTCAAAATATTACAGACTATTCTCACACCATGATAGCACACAGTACTCAACTTCAAGCCAAGTTTCGAAACCTTTAGAGACAGAATTCAAAGTCAATTCCTTCTTGAAAAATATATCCATTTGTCTCTAGTTTAATCTAAACTTAAAATCATCCCATTTAGATATTTACAGATCAAGATATGGCTAAAATACAGATGCATGTTTAGTAAAAACACTCCATCTAACATATTTCAACACACATTTTATCATCATCATTCACATCTTCATTTTATCTCTAAACTAACATCCAAGTTCTTCTCATTTCAAGAACTCTATATTAGTCTTTTCTTTAACTTCAATTCACTCTAATTCATCTCTGTATAACAACTTATAATTCACATTTCTCATATACCCAAAACAGAACGAATTTATATCATTCTTTCGTTCACATTACTGCACTCATTCTATATACAAAATTAAGTCATAAACTCATCTCTATATTCATCGACTTTCAATTGTCATTAAAACATCATTTTCATAACCAACCTATCTCAAAAACATCTTTAACACATCTCATGATCTATTGTTCATCATATATTCAAAAATATGACATATTCGTACTTACTTCCTCATCCACGTATCATCACTCTTTTGCTCCTTTTTCACTATCATTTAATCTCAAGATATCATCACAAGTGTTTTTTATTAACCAACCCATTCATAACATTAATATACTAAAAATAGAACATAAACTCATTTATTTTTACACCCATGTATAACATATATATTTAACTCCTTGATCATGATCATGCTATCTCAAACTAAACACCATATACATTATTCATTTCAAAACAACCCATGAAGATCAAACATGTACTTAATTGTTTTAAACTTCAAGTTTCTTCAAAAATCATGTGAAACCCTAACTCCTTCCATGACACACGATCATTAATAGTTAAGCTGGAATAGAGTGGCTCCTTTTGTAACAATATGTAGAAATAACAAAGATCTTGAAGTATAAAGTGAAAGATGATGGCAACTCAAAACTGAGAGTAGGGTTAGTAAGAAAATACCATGAATGGAGAAGAAGAAGGGATGAAGATGAAGAATGAAATGAAGAGAGAGCATTTAGCCAAAGAAATAAAATGAAACACCAAATGGTTGTCTTTCATTTAGGCCATATGTAAGTGAGGTGTGTGGCAAGGCAAGTGGCACTTGTCACTTGCCACATGTCACCACCTTATGGTCTTCACTTAGTCTTTTAAATTACTAATCCATTTGTTTCTCCCTTTCTAATCCAATTGTCTCTCGATTTTCTATGACACTTTTCATTAAATCTTAATGTGACTTATCAATAATTTCTACTACCATTTGATAGTTAATTCTACTATCATTTATTAATTGTCCTACCACTTGGCATTTTTCCTAGTCTAAAAATAACTAAAAATTCCTAAATTTCACCAAAAATTCTAGATCAACAATTATTATCACCAAATCAATTTTCAATACATATAATCAACAATTCTCAATATAATCACATTTATAAATCAATTATACCTAAAAAATGTCAATGAATGCATGTATAATCTTTTTAATTCGTGCAATAGTTAATATTCACATGTGTGTATGCTATATTATGCATGAGTATGAAATGCACTTTCTAACTTCTCAATAATCTCTCATGTACACTATTCTAGGGTTTTAACCCTTAATATAAGATAACAGGATGTTACACTTATGAGCCTTAAAGAATAGAATTAGGTCATTTGTGAAAGATAAGCTATATAATCCCAGTTCTCTACATTTGTTATAAAACTTGAATTAGGGATTGTTCCTTATATTTATTTTCAATAATTTGCAATAAAAAGGTTTAAGGATAAAAGATCCCCTTGCTTTAATTATTTGCTCCCTTTGAATAGACTTTTGGGTTCTCCATTCACCAAAATACTATAGGAGGTAGTTGTTATGCACTCTTTGATCCATTCCATCAATTTGGAACGTTATTGAATCCTTATAGGATACTCATAACAAAGCCCTAATTTATAGAGTCAAAACCTTTTTAAATTCTATCTTCAAAGTATAGTTCTTCAAAGCATTTTTCTTTGAATATCCCTTAAATAGCTTTTGGGCCACTAAAATGTTATCATCAATTTGTGTACCCTTAAGAAATGACCTTTGTAAGTCAAATATTAAATCTTTTTCCTCAATTTCCAAGCTGAGGATTGCTTATTACTCCAGGTATAAAAGTTCCCCTTAAATCTCAAGTATGCAACCTTCAAGCTTTAAACATAATCCCTTAAATCAATGTTATAACTCCTTAGGTTGTAATTCTCTTCTACCTCATTCTTGTGCATTGTACTATTGAAATCACCAATTATCATCTATGGCCCAACATCGGATTGTTGAATGTTAAAGAGTTTCTACTATGATCCCTCCTCTAGAATTACAAATTTCATCCATAAACAAATGTTATATACATATGTGTTTTTTTCTAGATAAACTGGTATGTGATAGTTGGTTTGTAATTTCTAATTGGTTCATCCACATCTTAGTAATCAAAAGCCAAAATGATATAACTATAATGATGATAGTGGTGGTTAGATATAAAAAAAGTCCACTAGTTTTGTATGATTTGAAGTTTAACAATGTTATCTTGATTTAGCTTAGTTTCTAAGAGACATAAAAGAACCAATTTGATATCACATACAAAAGTCCTCTAGGATAGTTTATTTGCTGGGTAAGTTGATACACCTAATATTCTAGGTAGCTATTAGCATTGAGGTTGGTTTTTACCTTTCCTTTTCTTATTAGATTTCCTTTTAAAATAAATTATGAATTCATGCTCTTAGAGGTTGTTGGTGCCACTACAAGAAGCTTCTTCCACCTCTAAACTAACTTGTGTTTCTTTATTAGATGGGGTGATTATATGCTCTTAGTGTCCTATCCCATTTTAAGGTATAGAGATGGGTGGCCTTATTTCAATAACTACTTGTCTTATAGCCTCTATTATTACCAAATTGGGAATATTATTCTCTTTAGGATCCAGCTTGTGTTGTCTATCCCTTTGTCTTTCTACCATCTGTGTTGCATTTGCCTTTTCTCCTTTTAGATTATCATGTAACCCCACAAGCTATATATACTCCCCAATTTTGAATACCCTTCCTATAGTCTTATAACATTTCCTTTTCTAAGCTAAAGTTGGTTTCCATTAATAAGAAAATGAAACTAAATCATAATAAAGGCTATCATTCTCTCCTATTCTCATTAAAGGGATATTATCTGGGAGATCTTTGTTTAACTCCACGCTTATGCATAATCCTACGTAGCCTACCCTTATCCTTTTTGTAGTTGTTTCATCTATGCATATTGGTTTTTCAATATAACTAGCACTAAAATTGAGTCCCTTTGTAGACCAATACTATAAGGGAATATTATGAAAGATAACCTATATGAGAATGCTTTCATATTAAATTTTTTCTAGGTTGGTTTTAGGTTTCCAAACTTATTGAAAGATGGGGATGCTATAAATATGTTATAGTTTATTCTTTAGCACTACATTTGTTTTTGATTTATCAGAGAATTTAAAGAGGACACGATTATCATATGAGATCATAGCCTCCTGAAGTCTCCTTCCTTTTCATACCTTATTTGCCCATATGTTCACCATTTGAAAGGGGGTATTTTTTTCATTAAAGAACCCCACTAATATAGATCTCTAACTCCTGACTCCTTCTTTAAGTAGATTAATATTAGGTGAGATAATGCATTTGTCACTATCATTACTTGGGGGAAATGGTTTAATAACTTCTCAGATGACTCCTCTCAAACATGTTTCCAACTTAACTTATTTTTTATTGTTTATGCAGGTAAGCAACTTATGCTATCTTTAGATTGCTTCAGCTTGCGCCGGGTTCCTCCAAAAGCTGTTTCAAGGGAGAGCTTTGACTAGTTCTTTCCATCTTAACTTTCTTTTCCAAAAGCAGTATTATGCAGTCGTTGTAGGTTGGAACTTCAAAAGGTAGTTACCTAAAATAGAAATAGGAGAAATATGAGAAACTATTTGGATGGACAAAGACTAAAATGCCTTTTAATGAGGGAAACATAAGCAGATAAGGGCCGAATTTATATAGAAGCAGAGATTAAGATAAGGCTAGAAGAAAGAAGGCTGTAAGGTTCAAAAGATTGTAGGAGGGTGATAAGGTTCAAAAGATTGTAAGGTGTTCTCAGGTTAGCCATGAAGGCTTGCCTGAGGGGTGAGGGAAGCAACATTGGAGAGACAATTAATGTCTAGTATCTTACTAGTATTATTTTCAAAATATTAAGGTTTATTATGATACCATAGATAATAATAAGGGTTTGCTTATACCTTCAAGGAACATTAGGAAGTAATTTAGAACTTTTTCTATTTTTAAATAATGTTATAAATATTGGGATTAGTTATCTTTAGAATGCTAAATATGATACTTTTTAGGTAAACTTTAGTGTAAAAGACATTAACTTTCCATGTAATTTCACTAATTATACTAAAAATTCTTGTGTTTTCAAAATCTTATGGGAAGCTCCTATGCTCTATAAAAATTCCCAAATAATATTTTGTTAAGTTTTGTTCTTAATTCTTGTCTATGTAATTTTTTTACCATGAGTAATACCATTTAAGCCATAAAGGACTTTCCTTTCAACAAATCAATTTACCCACTATGTTATCCAACCTACTATAAGATATAACAATCTATTTTCATTTTTTCCCTATTACCCACTTCTTGATTCCCCCTTCCAATTTTGTTTCAAATATAAAAATTGAATAAACCATGCATATCATGACACATGTTCACTAAGACCCATACCTATTCAAAATACCTAAAAAGAGAGAAATTTTACCAATTTTCAATTTTTTTAAAGAAAACTTTAAGAGTTTTTAAGCGATGTGATTAAGGTTAGACTCTAAATGCATTTGAGACACTGATCCAATTTAATGGATAACTCCACACATCAAATGGTTTGCAAGGACAACTCAAACTTGAAATGAGTGCAAGTGTTTCAAAGAGAACCTTCCTAAGATTCAAGGCTTGAGTGATATTTTATGGAGCCTTTGAAGGCTAAATTCAAGCTAAAAGGTAAGTAATTTCAATATCATTAAGTTTGTATTAGAGAATAAGTTTAGCGAAATGGGATTCTTGTGAGTGGGTTTTACATTAGGGTTTATGAAATATTTATTATGTTGAAGTAAGTTGTGCCTTTTTCTTTAATTATAATTTATTGGGATACATATATACACATATTATGTTTAAAATTGAAAGTAAAAAAAGAAGAATATGGTTTACATTTTCTTAAACTTGGGTTTCTTAAGATTAGGATTTCTAAATTGTATACAGTGCTTTTGTAGTTATTTGTCAATTTATATACAATTTTTTAGTGAAAGTTGCTTTGAGAATCTTGACTTGGAAAATAGGAAAGTAGATAATGTTAGTGTTATTTAAAATTTTGGTTTCTTAAGATGGGAGTAATATTTGTTATGCTTCAATTTATGGGATGAAATTTGGTTTTTTTTCATGAGAGTTTAGACATTAAGCTCTGTATAAGTTTCAAAATCTAAGCCAAATTAATATATTTAGTACTACTCTTATGTATGACTTTTAATATTAATGAAAAATGAGTATGTGAAGTTATTTTTGACCTTATTAGTTATTTTTTAAAGTGTATATAGGTTACTTGTTTCAATTTTGAATTGCATATATGTATACCTACTATTAACTAAATATATATAAATAATTAGCGATGCAATTATGACATAGGCCAAATTTAAGTTGCCACAAACTAAAGGGGGAACAGATGAATTCATGTGTAGTTAACTTTTATCACTTAGCATTGTTACAAGTCTTTTATCTTGTTAGAGACTTGGGTTATAAAGTAATAAAAGAGTTTATGTATAAGTTTCCTCATCAAAAAATTGAAGATGGAACACGTAGTTTGGTGCAGGAACATCATATAATTGGCTTATATAAGCTTATAATAAAGCAAAATGACAATAATTTGGAGGTATACATTGATGTAGATGAGTACTGTTGGCCCCCGAAAATTTTCTTATTATTTTTATTGAGTTAAGCATGATGTAAATAAATTTTGAGGTATTAATAAATTAATTTTTAGAGTTAATTATTATATAAATATTAGTAGGATTTTATTATATAGGTTGGTTGAATTAAATTAGTAAGAGTGTATTATATATAGGGCATTTTTGGTAGTTCACTTAAGGATAAAGAGCTATGAGGAATGAAGAAGAAATGTTTGTTTTGCATTTGAAGAAAAGAAGAGTGTGAGTGAGAGAGGAGAAGAGAGAAAATACGAAGAGAAGAGGATAAATGAGAGAAAAGAAGAGAATACAAGCTAAGGTTCATCTTTTCCAAGCTTCCTAGAGAGATTTTGAGGTTGATTAAAACGAGAAAAAAGTAGAGGAAGAAAAGAGCTTTCTTTTGAGCCAAGAAACTCTTTATTTGGTGAAGAATCAAGCTAAGCCCATTTTGACCCTTTTGGATTTTTTAGAAGGGTTTTAGTTCTTGAAGCTTAAGAATTGCATGGGTTTAAGCTTTCTAGGATCAATTTTATGCATATGTTTCTTTGGGTCCTCAAATTGGAGTTCCTATTGAATTGAGAATTTTGTCAATGTTAAAAGAATCAAGAGAGGCAAGAGGAGCAAAAGGAGAGGCATTTTGAGCAAGTCTTTAAGCAAAAAAATCAAGGTAGGTTACATTTTTATAATTAAGTAATAAGTCATAAATGTTCCTTTCAAGAAATAGAAATAAATGATTTTCAACTACTTTATTCATGTGCATTTATTGCTTTTTAAATGCTTTAAAAACGTGTTACATGTTTGTATATAAATTGTGTTATTGATTTATGAAATGAATGATGGAAATGATTTTGAAAGAATGTGAAAAAGATTTTTGAAAAGATATTATGTTTATGAAATCAAGTTTTGGAAAAGCGTCATTTTGGGCAACAAGTTTACAAGTGGTGAAATGCATGATTATATGGGATTGTGGTGGTCTCCTTTAAGTCAAGTGTACGTTGACTAAAGGCTTCTCCCGCTTGCTCGCTAATGGCATGGAATTCCTTCATGGACTCCCATAATTTCATAACTACGTAAGACTATTATGTGGGATTGCGATAGTAATTTTTATTCACAGTTACACAGGACTATTATATGAAAATGTATAGTACATTCTGTTTTGGACCCACCCAAACTATTTTGATGTACTTATGTGTTGACAAGTTTATTGATTGCATGATTTGAGTTGCTTATAAATTGTTTGATAAATTGAGATTTGGGAAATATGTGCTTCATGATTCAATATGAGTTTTACAATGGGGATGAATATTTCAATGGTTTTGCTTATTAACGGTTATAAAACTATTACCTACGAGTTTTAAGCTCACCCCCCTTCGGTCCCATATTTAGGTGATGAACAAGAGATCGAGTGAAAGAGAGTCAAGGCATCACTCCAAATTTTCATGTTTTGTTCTGTTTTAGAGTAATTTATGTAAAAACAAGGCTGTAATCGCATTTTGAGCAATTATCAATCAAGTATCTTTTGTATTTTGGGGATTTTATGAAATGATGTATTATGGCTTGAAATGCTATTAAAGCTTTGTAAACTCTTATTTTATGATAATGAAATATGATTGTATTTTTGCTTATGACTCTCAAAGTTTGTACGTTGCATTTTCAAGTCTTTCATAAGGGTAAAATTTATATTCTAAATTCAGGGGAAAAACTATAATGATCTAGGCTAATTTTGACAAAGTTGTCTTTTTGAAAGTTGTAGCTTATCTTTCTAGATTTTTAAAAATATAAGATATGAATTTTTTAGATATTATAGTTGAGAGATATGATCCTTATAAGTTGGTGATGTTGTATGGGATATATATACAAGACAACTATAGTAATTGATGAGAGTTAGTTGTAGTGATGAATCAAATGAATAAAGATTAGAGAGTTTAATGAAACAAAGTTGGTATTTGAATTGTTATGAAGTGATATTGCACTAAAAGAGTTGAATTTGGGAAGAGTACGAGTGAAAGTGATGTTAGAATGGATGTAGGAACCATTGGGAATGCTTTGGAAGGGCTTATGTTTCACCTATGTCCATTAGATGAACTTTAGGTCCATTAAACAGACCTTCTCAGGTCTTAAAATGTCCCTAGCCCAATCCATGTCCATTAAACGGACATTAGCTTTGTTAAACGGACCTTCATAGGTCTGGAAGACCCCCAGAGCCAGTGTATGTTTGTTAGGTGGAGGTGTATGTTCGTTTAATGGATTCGAAAATTCACAATTTTGACCCTTTAGATGGCAAAATCTCTCTTCGAGGTCTTTATAAAATTTTAGATCTTAAAGTCCTCTTCGAAACCATCCTAAAATGACCCCAGTCCGATAACTCTAGTGAAAGTTATGTCAATTGTCCCAAAATAGGTACAATATGATTTAGAACATAATCATGTTTGATTCTTTTAACCACAACTTCATCATCCGACATCCAAATGTAGTGATTCTTAAACCCATAGATTCCTAACATATTTCTCTATCTCTCCATAAGAAAAGTTGATAGCCTTTGGTATTGATTTGAAAAAGATTGATGGAAAGAAAGTGAGAGAAACAGTTAGAAGAGCATGACTTGGTTATAAACATAATTTAGTTTTTTAATCATATCTTGATCTATAGAGCTCCGAATGAGATGGTTCTTATTTCAAATAAACTAGAGACATAGAGCTGAAATTTTTTTGAAGAATTCAATTTGTGATTTTGGTGACTGACTGGTATGAGCATGCCACCCTTGTGGGATGCATGTTCGGACGTCACTTTTGAGATGTTATGAGAATGAGGATGAACTGACCATGGCTAAGGAGATTCCATATAAAGAACCCTACATGATAATACGCTCATGTATTATGATATTCTTGATAGTTGGGCTCCGAAAACGTGGTCCAACAAGTACCTTAAATTGAACCAGAGTAATTGTAACAATGAAAATTTTAAAGTTTTAGGTGTTTAAACTACATAAGATGAAGATGTTAAGCATATTGAGATGAAATAACTACATAATTATGTTAAGTCAGAGTGACTTTACTTAAATATGATTTTGATGTATAACAAAAAGAGACAATTAAAGTAGTTAGAAAA
>JANIJH010054228.1:0-27438 GCA_024520975.1 Erythroxylum areolatum | reverse complement strand
ACACAATACCTATACAAACACACTCATTTAATTCCATTTAATATTTCTAATTTCTACCGAAAGTTCGGGGTCCAACAGTTAGATTGAGAAATTTATGTGAATCAACCAATGGGTTTTCAAAATCAAAAGCATCTTAAGTATGATTGTAAACTTTGAAAGACACTTTATGGGTTAAAACAATCTCTAAGGGCCTGGTATAGTAAAATCGCTGAATTTCTTGTTTATGGTGGTTTTTTAGTGACACCTTCAGATTCCAGTTTGTTTGACAAAACTAAAGGAGGAAAATTGGCTATTGTTCTAATGCACGTGGATGATTGAATTAAAATAGGTGATTACAAAGAAGAAATCATTCAAACAAACGAGAACTTATTAGTTCATTTCTATATAAAAAGAACTTGGACAACTCAAGCATCTTCTTAAACTTGAGATTTGCCACACAAAAGAAGGAATTTTTCTTCATCAGTAAAAATATTCTAGAGATTTGTTTAACAGGTTCAAAATGTTTGAGTGCTAGCCAATTTCAACTCCAATAGAGCTAAATGTCAAACTAAGTGCTCACGAAGGGAAGGATTTGGAAGATGCAACTATGTATCGACAATTGGTGGGAAGCTTAATTTATCTAACTCTAACAAAGGTTGATATTTCTTATACAATTGGTGTAGTGAGTTGATATATGCAAAATCCAAAGAAGCCTGATCTAGAAGCAGTCTAATGAATTTTAAGATATGTGAAGAGCACATTAGAATATGGTATTTTTTATAAAAAGGATGGAGACTACAAGTTAGTTAGTTATTGCAACACCAATTTTGTAAGTGACCATGATACTCAACATTCAGGTACAATATATGTTTTTATGCTTAGGTTAGGAGCAATTTCTTGATGCAGTAAAAGACAACAAACTATGTTTTATCAACAGTTGAAGCAGAGTATCAAGTAGTAGCGATGGAAGCTCAAGAATGTACTTGGCTGGTTTAAATGCTAAATATCTATGCCAATCAATAGATTATGCAGTTCCTTTAAATTGTGATGACCAATTAGCAATATGATTAGTAGAAAATATGGTTTATCATGAAACAACAAAACATGTGGTAATTCATTATTACTTTATAAGGAAAAAGGTTCTGCAAGAAGAAATCAGGCTAAAGCATATTAAAACAGAAGACCATATTGTTGATTTATTTACAAAAGGCTTAAATGACAATAAGCTTAAAAATTTTTGTCATCAGCTTAATATAATGAAGAGAACTAAAGTGAGTGTTTAGGAGGAGAGTTGGAATGCAACACTAACTTTTGGAAGTCATACTTGATCGATTCTTTAGTTCCACTTATAGCATATTCAAAATCCAATTGCTATTTTTTTGGTGTTTTCCTACTCTTTAGTTGTTAATTAAGTATTGTTAGCAACAGTATTATTTAAATTCATGGATTGTAAGCCTTTAAAAGGGCTATCTTCCTAAATAAATTTCGTATCATTCTTTACTAAGTTAATAAAAACTATTGCATGTTGTTCTGCTCAAACTCTCGAAAAGTAGTTTGTGAGCTACGATTTTTTTTATAGAAATCATCAACAATAGCAAGGAAATATCAACCCTAAAGATATTTGCAATATGGTAACCACTGCAAATATCAAGATGTAATTTCACTATGAGAGAAGTTGTGACACAAAGACCGACCTAGGCTAATCTAAATGATGGAGACACTTTGGTTTATCGAGGTTTTTCAACGTTAGATTTGGATGCCATGTTTGACTGAGTTAACCTATTTAGATTGATCCTATCTTCTATAATGTTGGGTTGTAGGTTAACAAGATGTGGTGCTCTGATACCATAAAATAATGAATTGTATATTTATTGATAAAGAAAGGTACAACTCTTTCACTACAACAAAAAGTGATTTAGGCAACAGATAAAAACATAGCTATAAGTATAATTATTGTTGCCTTTTTATTAAGGCAACAAAATTCATATCGTTACAAGAAGTGGCATTGTAATAAATATAAGGCAATATAATTTTTTGATTAGGCAACAAAATAAAAAATGTTGCTTTAAGTTTTGACTAAGGCAACATAGTAGTTTTAAACTATAACAACAATGTTAAATAGATATTACAACACTTTTAACAAAGCAAATTTTTTTAGGCAACAAATAATAAAAGCAATAATTCATTCTTTCGTTACCAAATGTAAACAACAAAAAATGCATTTATATGATCATATGAATTGCGTAAGTACTATAAAATGTAAACGACAAAAAATTGCATTTATATATAATATGTAGTTCATAAAGTATTGTAAAATGCAATCCTTTAATATATTCAAAATACAAAAGGAATAAAAACTAGCTAAAATATTCATTTACAATATATATAAGTGAATTCTAAATACCAAACAAAACCAATGTGTATGGGTGATCTAAAATCTTTTACTAAGTATCTCCTTGTCTAATCTTAATCATCACTATCCTACAAAGAAAAAAAAAGAAGAAAAAAGTATATTAGAATTATAAAACTACCATGCTCACAAACAAGTTGATATATCTAAATAATGAAATACTAACTACAAAATGTTAATATAGAAAATTATGATGTTTACCTGCACAGGAAGCTCGTCATAACAATAGAGATAAATTAGAGTGAATCAACTTAAATTAATACAGAAGGCATAATTAAGCATCTAACTTGTAAAAGAAAAATGAGCCCAACAATCACTTAAAATTTTAAAATATGTTAGAATTCCTATGTCACTCAGGAAAGCTTTCCTATATAGTGACAAAGAATATACCAGAGTATCCTATATCGTAGCGAATACATGAATTAGTATCACATAATCTTGGATCCAAATCACCTTTACCAATATGAAACAATAGACTCTACCAGCTAACATAAGCCAAAAGTACATAAGAAGAATGGATGAACTAACCTGAATCGCTTTTCTAAACCAAAAGTAAAGATAGCTTAAGGATATGATGTTTCATTTAAATTTGCTACAATGAGATTCTTAGCTGCCAACAATTCCAACTGAAAAAACAAAGCAAAACCAATCTTATCGACAAATCATGGCCAACTTCACTCCTAACAAATAAATAAGAATAGGCAAAAGCCTTATAAAATAATTCTTTTTTAAAACCAATAAAAGTAAATAAATATGCGAACATTAAGCACAATTGGCTTGTAAATCTCCTTTAAATAGTCTTATCTATAAAATAAGTGTAGAATTGCATGTTAAAGAAGTGGAAAATTACTCCATAAAATGAATAGCGCACAGTATTGATTGACCAAAATAAAATTAGGCTAAGAAACTCAATCATGATGAGAGAAAAATTGTCTTCATCAATACAATAATTACCAGATAACATCAAATAGCACATTCAACATATAAGCAATGAACTGATTTTCACTCAAGTTTCATCTAAATAATTTCATCATTTTTCACATTTCAAATCAATGGGAAGAACTAAATGTGGAGTAACAAAAGTTTTCTTCTTTCTTCTTTTTCTTCTTCTCCATGACCCTCTAAAATTTATACTGATGTCTTCATCAAAGATTTGGCCGGCACTAAACATACAAATTTTCATCACAAACTTGGAGATAAAAATAAGTTTTACAATCTCAAATATAAATCATTTACACATTCAAATTTATAGCTTGATTATTAAGGAAGTAGGAACGACAATTAACACAAAAAAAGGATTCATCAGATACTCCAAAGTGATAAAGCAATGATGTCACTAAGGATTAGTTTATAAAAGTATGATTGGAAAAACACACTGTTTGTTGTAAAAGAGAAATAAGTAATGAGAGTAATTTGTTTCCTTAAAGCATGATGTGAACCAACAAGAACTTGATTCAATAATACTGCCAACATCAACTTGAGAAGAATAAGATAAGTTTAGCAGAGCCAACGCTACACAATCATTGCCTTTACCATTTCTTAACTTGGTTTTCATACATAACTATGATTACATACATAACCATTCGATTTAGTTTCAGAACCCAAAACAAGTGCCTTTGATGGATAAAAAAGAGCAACAACAATGGTGTTTGCCAAGTCTTTGATTTTAATTATGCGTAAGATGTCACAAAGCATATACAGGGAAGTCATAGCACTAGGTAGATGTAGAGAAGATCTATAAGATCCAAATGGAATCCCCAAATTCCTAATAGTGATTTTTAAAATTAACAAGTTAATAATAAATCTCCTGATTTCTTTAAAAGCATAATCAAAACCTCCAACAATCAGATGGATGAGAAAACAAGTCAAAACAAACGTGAAATTCCCTAAGCACGACACACACAAGCACAGATCATGAAATCAAATCATAAAAAGAAGCGAGAGATGCCTGACTAATCTTGAGGGTGTGTTATTCGTCGACAAGCTGGGGGTCACCAGAGACGAAGATGCGTTGTCATCCAAACTCTCTTGTTGTTTAATCACTGCATCGATCAAGTGTATTTGCTTGGGCTCTCATTGCATCACCGTTAAAGTTATATTGTTCTTTATTTTTTTAAAACAATCAATTTTTAATTTTTCAAAAAAAGCTCTATCTTTTGTTACTTGTAATTACTCTTATAATTATTATTATATCATTTTCTTCTACCTAAAATATTATAGATGGTATAAGTTATGCATAAAATTATTTTATTATATATATATATATATATGATATATAATTTAAAATAATAATATTTTAATTGTTGTTAGTTATGACAAAGTTTGCCCATTCTGATCTGATTCGACTCGACTCGACTTGAGTTGATTGGATTTTAGGCTGTGTTTAGTTTTATAATTTTTTAAAGCTGCAAGTCAAGCTAGGACTGTTTGGTCTAACTTGATCCAAAGTTTAATTTTTTTAAAAATAAAATTATTTTTATTTAGAAATTAAATTAAATATTTAATCGAGTTTGATTAGACTCGATTGTGATCGTACTTAAAAGAATTGGGCTTAAATGGATCTGAGTCAAATGCTACATATTGTTACCTTTAGTTATTGTTTAAGAGTGCAACAAATGTAATTGTTGCTTATATAAAATTTTATAGCAACGACATTTTAATTTTGTTGCCTTTTTAGGTATGTGACAACAAATTACTATTATCGTTGCCTATTAATATTATTAAAGGCAAAACTTTAAAAACTGTTGCATTATGTTAGTTTAAGGCAACATATTTTAAAATGTTACAAATCTAATGTTGCCTAAACACTTTATGACTTAGTGTTTATACAAAGGTTCATCGATCTAGACCACTTTCTAATGCATATAAATCAACTTCTACTAAATTGGTAACAAAATAATTACAAATAATATGCAACAATTGCTTTTCTATTTTGTTTGATTGTGTTCAATGAAATATGAATTTAGATTCTAAACTACAATTAACTACAAAAATTTTAATTCTACAAGACTTCAGAATTACAACCATATTTTATTATTGGGTACTAATAATGGTTAGCTTCCTTAATGTAAATAGATACCTTGGCTTTTCATTACCTCTTATGAGGGGCATACTATGCTCCTATTATATATATATGACAAAATATGGTGCAATTGGTATTGTAGCAAAATAATATAATGTGTCCACATAGGCACAAGAAAACCAAAGTGGACAAGTAAGCTTAGTCTTATAAGAAAGAAAAAGCTAACAAGTAAGTGGTTACTTATGGGAATGTCTAACCCTTTTTCTTTTTCTATGCATTTGTTGCAAAAGATATAATGCATGCAATAGCTCCTCCCTCCCACACTTAAGGCTCTCCCAAGAAAAAACATTGAGTTCTCCTTCATATTCTTATCTCTTTGAGCCACCATTCACAAAGCTTGGGATTTGGGGTATGAAATAGAGTAACTCTGGTAGCTGCTCACAACATCAAAAAAGGGCAAATTTAAGCTACTTGGAGCCATTAGAGCACAAGGCGGACTTGTAAAGCAAGCATAAGAGAAAGGGACTTATCAAGTTTAAGAGGTAAGGTCTCACCACACCTTCCAACGTTGGTATCAGAGCGAGTATAGCTTGCTTTCATCCTTGAAATTATGCCAATTGAGAATCATATGCTAGATATTGCATGATGAATTTTCGGTTTATGCATATGTTTCCTAAAATTTTAGGCTCATTTTTTGACTTGTTATAGTATTGTTTTGCATGAGATATGTATATGGATATGTTCCTTGTCACATTATCTTTCTAATCGTATATTATATGCTCAAATCAGAGTTAAAATGAGTAAGAAACAATGGCTCGAAGAGGGCATTATGGTCATGAAAATTTGAAATTCTAGAAAATCTAGGTTTAATATGAATGTGTTCATCTGCGGCATGTGTTTCCCGAAAGTTAGGTTCATTTTCTAAACTATTACAATACTGCTTTGAATGTGTGTGTGTGTGTGTGTGTATCCAACGGTATATTATATGCTCATATCAGAGTTAAAATAAGTGAGACACAATAGCCCGAAGTGGGCATCGTGGCCATAAAAGACTGGAATTTATGAAAAAATCTAGGTTTTCTGAAGTCACACAGTCATGTCTCACACCCGCCCTAGGGGTGCGTGGGGCCATCCCAGAGGATCGCTTATTATAATTGTTCAAATTTTGAGTTATTTGTTAGCCTAATTTGAATTTTTGGTTAATTAAATAAGTGAAATAATTTTTTAGCTATTAACTTGAGTTTTCATGCTTGATAATTGTGTATTATATTCATGAATTTATTATGCATTTCATATATGTTATGATTTGTATTTTATTATTTATTTCATTTATATGTTGAATGATTATTATTTATGTTAGGAATATATAGGTTAATTATTTGTCTATATGACTAATTGTTAATTAATGCCAATAGACATAAATTAAATGAACATGCATTGATATTTTGAATTAGTGCCTATGTTGTGTGATGTATGTTTTCCAAAATAATTTTATATATAAGGACGAAGGTGTGACATCCTCATTTAATATTTGTTATTAGAATGATGTAATAGGATTCACATTGTAATTATTAATGTTCTGTATCTTTAATACCGAGGCTTTGTAAAGGGACGAATTTTCACACTAATTCTAAGTATATAATCTTATTTTGGACATTAGGCACCAAAATATCAATGGAGTCTTAAAATGAGACTCTCTAATGCATGCATGATTGGTTGATGTTATATTTAGTGGATGTGTTACCCATAATTTAATTAAAATTAATCATTGTGCTAAATACAATTAGGCGGTTAATACTGCTTATGTTGTTAGTGATGATTACTAGCAAGTTTGTGAAATTTTCAAATTGATAATGTAAGTGGGACTTGAGCTAACTAATTGAGATTAGCATAAATAGATATGTGCCTTAATTAAACCTATGCAATGACGTAGTGAAATGACAACTAAGAGTTCAATTTTTGAGATAACCAAGGGAGAGAAACTTGATGGGAAAAACTATGACATCTAGCATAGGAAGGTTCAATAACTTTTCAATGGGCATGAGTTGCTTGACCATCTAACCACCAAAATGAGCTCACCTGAGACTGGGAATTCGGCCCAAAATCGTCATGACCATGAGATTTATGCCCTTTGACAAAAGAAGGATAGAAGTGTGTGCTTTACATTGTTAGCTTGCATGGACGCCAACCTTATTGGGGAGTTTGAGAACTACCCACCTGCAATGGAGACGTGGGAACAATTGCGCCTAAAATATGGAGGGATAACAACCACAAGGTTTTGTGCCTTAACACTTAAGTTCAATCACTATATGATGGAACCTAAGTATAGAATGACTGAACATCTTAGGGTGATGTCCTCCATGATTAGAGAAATGAAGGTCGCAGGTTATGATCTCACAGATGAGCAATAGGTTATAGCTATCATTAGGTCACTTCCTGAGTCCTCGTGGGGATAAGTGAAGTTGATCCTTACTCATAATGAGGCCATTAAGACCTTTGATGACATTTCTCACCATGTGGACCTTGAGGCGGAATGTAGAAATGCAAACCACAATGTCGTTGCATTAATTGCACAAAATGGTCACTTGGGTGATGGCCCTAAGCGTAAGAAGGGAAAAGTTAAGAACCAAAGGCCTTAAGAAGGGCAAGTAGCTAAACATTGTAAAGGCAAATATGGAGGTAAGAAGTATAAGTCCAAACTCATGTGCTTTAACTATAGAAAGAAGGGACGCTTTGCTCAGGAGTGTATTGAGCCCCGTGAGGTTTGTCCTTACTTACCTTCTTTTGTGTGTGCCTTTGTTTGCACACATGCATTTTTTGCTCATCCTCTTCATGATTGGATTGTAGATACGGGAGCGACAAAACATATGAATTGTAGCCATGCAGGAATTGTAGATTACCATCGATTACCGACTGGTAAACTTTTTGTAATAATGGGAAATGGAGCGGAGGAGAGGGTCCTTCGTGTAGGAACCTACCAACTTACTTTTCATGGTGGACGCAAACTGTTCTTACATGATGTGCTTCATGTACCCACTATTCGATGTAATCTACTTTCAGTATCGACATTAGTAGACTTGGGTTTTTCTTTTCTTGTTAGTAAGAATGGTGTGTCCATTATCTTGATGATACCATTTATGGTCATGAGAACTTTTTAAATATTTTATTTATTATGGACTTAGAAGATGTATCTAAATCTCATAAATATTTTGCTCATATTGCTTCTTCTTCTTCTGTTGTTATTGAATCTAAATCTATTAAATGGCATGCTCGATTAGGACATATTGGACAAAATAGAATGTCTAGATTGGTTAGAGGAGGGTTATAGGGCCCTCTCACTAATGTAAGTCTTCCTACTTATGAGCCTTGTCTCAATGGGAAAGCTAGTAGAAAGCCTTTTGGTAAGGTTAAGAGGGCTTCGTATCCTTTATAGTTAATCACTCTGATATTTGTGGGCCTATGAATGTGAGAGCACATAATGGCGTAACTTTAACACATCTATAGATGATTTCTCATGATATGGCTTAGTAGTTATATTGTCTCACTACTTAGAAGCTTTGTATTGTTTCAAACTGTTTATAGCTGAGGTTGAGAATCGGAAAGAGAGGAGCATTAAAGCTCTTCATACTGACTGATAGAGGTCGAGAGTATCTTTTTGATTAGTTTAGAGAATTTTATGAGAATAAGGGAATACGCCGACAGTTAACAATTTATGGAACTCCGTAAAAAAATAGGGTTGCAGAGAAAAGGAATCAAACTCTGTTGGATATGGTTTTGGCAATGATAGCTCAATCCAACCTCCCGATTAAATTTTGAGGGATGCCTTTGTGACTGCTACATACGTCCTTAAACGAGTGCCTACTAAGTTTGTCCCGAATACTCCATATGAGTTTATAGAATGGAGATAAGCCTAATTTGGAAGGCTTAAAACCATGGGGATCTGTTGGTTATGTTCACCATTCTTCTCAAAAGTTTAGGAAGGTAGGCCCTAGAGCTAATAAATGTGTGTTTATTAGATATTATGAGCATTCTAAGGGCTATGTGATGTATGGTGAATGGAGGGCTCACTGAGGTTAAGTCTTGAGATGTAGATTTTTTGGAGGATGATTTCCCTAGTATTGGAGACATCAAACAAAGTCTTGAGCTTTATGAGTTAGAGGAACATCAAGACGAGTGCCCCAAATGGATTTAGATTCACAATCCATTATGATGACTATTAAGGTCAGTGGGATCATATAACCTGAGTCTCAATCTCCAGAATTGCGTAGGAGCCAACATGGAAATGTTCCACATAAACACTTTGAAATAGAAGGTGGGTCCTTTTTGAGCATTTCTGTTGACGCTGATGAACCTTCTTCTTTTGAAGAAGCAATGAACTCACCAATTTCGAGTAAGTGGCATGCAATAATGGACGATGAGATGGAATCTATGGCTAAGAACCATGTGTGGGACTTAGTTGATCTACCTATTGGGCATAAAACCATTGGAAACAAGTGGGTCTTGAAGGTTAAGCGCAAGGCAGATGGATCAATTGATAAGTGTAAGGCCCGATTAGTGGCGAAAGGTTAAACCTACAAAAAGGGTGTGGACTATGATAAGACATTTTCTCATATGGTGAGATTTGTTCTATTCACCTTATCCTAGCTATTATTGCACATTCAAATTTGGATTTGTTCCAAATGGATGCTAAAATGACATTTCTGAATGGAGAAATAAATGAAGAGATGTATATGGATCAACCTGTTAGGTTTCGAGAAAAGGGACAAGAGCACAAAGTGTGTCACTTAAGATGTTCCATTTTTAGCCTGAAACAATCATCTAGGCAATGGTATCTTAGATTTCATCAAGCCATTACATTGATAGGCCTTGCAATGATTGAAAAGGACCATTGTGTAGATATAAAAAGACAAAACAATGTGTTTCGTATACTCTCTTTATATGTAGATGATATTTTGATAGCTGGGAATGAGATGGAGATGATCATTACCAATCAAAAGTGGTTGTCCTCTACTTTTGAAATGAAGGACCTAGGTGAAGCATATTATGTTCCTTGGGCTAAGATCTCGAGGGATCGTTCTTAGAGATTTTTTAGTTTGTCTCAAGAAACCTATATTAATAAGATTTTGAAAGGTTTCCATATGCATAAATGCATCCTATTGACACTCCAATAGAGAAGGGCTTATACCTAAGTATGGATCCATGTCCTAATACAGAGGAAGAAAAATAACAAATGGCTAAGGTGCTATATACAAGTGTCGTTGTAGTCTAATACACGTTATGTTGTGTACTTAACCTGACATATGCTTTATAGTTGGGATGGTTGGTAGATATCAAAGTAATCTTGGACCTACGCATTGGGTAATAATCAAAAGGATACTTAGATATCTAAGAGAAACCACTAATATAGCTTTGTGCTATCAAGGTGAGAGAGCCTCGAATTGGTTGGATATAGTGATGCCGATGGATCTGTTGATAGAGAGCAAAAGTCCACATTAGGATATGCTTTCATTATTGGAGGAGGAGTCATTTCTTAGTGTATCAAGAAACAAAAGTGCGTGTCATTGTCTATGATGGACTCTGAGTATGTTGCATGTACCTCGGCAGTGCTAGAGGCGACATGGTTAAGGAGATTTTTAGGAGCCTCAACATTACCGGACATCTTTGTGAGGCCATAATTATCTATTATGTTAACACAACTGCCATTGCCTATGCAAAGAACCTGTGCTATCATGGAAAGACAAATCACATAGATACTCGCTACCACTTCATCCGTGATATCATTGCATAAGGATATATGGTCCTAAAGCATGTCTCCACAAGAGATGTGGTAGCTAATCCTTTTATTAAACCCATTGCTAGAGATGCTTTTCAAAAGCACATTAGGGGTTTAGGTTTGACGAGGATTTGATGTATTTGCGTAACAGCCTAGATCACCTGCTCACAGATATTGTCCGCTTTGGGTCTTTTCCCAGCCAAGCCCTCACAGTTTTGTTTTTTCCGAGAACTTCCCAGGAGGTCACCCATCCTGGAACTACTCTCACCCTAGCACATTTAACTTCGGAGTTCTGATGCGATCCGGTGCATCAGGCCATGGAAAACGCATCTATGCTAGAGAGTCCAACTCTCCACCCAGTCCTATCGACTCGGGTCCTAACTCTTATACCATTTGTAACAGCCCAGATCACTTGCTCACAGATATTGTCCGCTTTGGGCCTTGGCCCAACCAAGCCCTCACAGTTTTGCTTTTCTCGAGAACTTCCTAAGAGATCACCCATCCTAGAATTACTCTTGCCCTAGCACATTTAACCTTAGAGTTTTGATGGGATCTGATGTGATAGGGCATGAAAAACGCATCTGTAAGGGAGGCCCAGTCTCTTGTCAGTCCAACCGGCCCGAGAACTAGCTCTGATATCACTTGTAACAACCCATATCACTCGCTCACAGATATTGTCCGCTTTGGGCCTTGGCCCAGCCAAGCCCTCACGGTTTTGCTTTTCCCCCTTTTAGGGAAGACGCGTCTTGTGGGGAAGGCCTAGCCTCCTGCCGGTCCAACTGGTCCAAGTACTTGCTCTGATACCACCTTTAACAGCCCAGATTACCCGCTTATAGATATTGTCCGCTTTGGGCCTTGGCCTGGCCAAGCCCTCAAGATTTTGCTTATTCCGAGAGTTCCCAGAAGGTCGCCCATCTTGGTACTATTCTTGCCCTAGCACATTTAACTTCGGAGTTTTAATGGGATTCGGTGTGTTAGGGCATGAAAAACATGTTTGTAAGGGAGAGATATCTATACCCTTATAAGGCGTACTTCGTTCCTCTCTCTAACCGATGTGGAATCTCACATTTTCCACCCTCTTAGGGCTCTGCCCACTTTTGGGGTCCAGCCTAGCTGGCACAATGATTCGGGTACTAGCTCTGATACCACTGTAACAGCCCAAATCACCCGCTCACAGATATTGTCCACTTTGGGCCTTGGCCTAGCCAAACCCTCATGGTTTTGCTTTTCCCGAGAACTTCCTAGGAGGTCACCCATCCTGTAACTACTCTCACCTTAGCACATTTAACTTCGGAGTTCTGGTGGGATCCGATGCATTAGGTCATAGAAAATGCGTCTATGCTGGAGAGTCCAACTCTCTAGCCGGTCCTACCGACTCAGGTCCTGGCTTTGATACCACTTGTAACAGCCCAGATCAACTGCTCACAGATATTTTTCGCTTTAGGTCTTGGCCCAGTCAAGCCCTCATGGTTTTGCTTTTCCCTAGAACTTCCCAGGAGGTCACCCATCCTGGAATTACTCTTGCCCTAACACATTTAACCTTGGAGTTCTGATGGGATCCGATACATTAGGGCATGGAAAACGCGTTTGTAAAGGAGGCCCAACCTCCTGCTAGTCCAACCGGCCCGATAACTGGCTCTGATACCACTTGTAACAGCCCATATCACCTGCTCACAGATATTATCCACTTTGGACCTTGGTCCGGGTGATATGGGCTGTTACAATTTGTACATTTACTTATGCATTAATGAAGTATGTTTTTCATTTTGATGTTGTGTGAATTTACATAGTAAATTAAGGTTTAATTGAAAATGTCATATATCTAAAAATTGTCAATAGGCTTGATGTTGCTCTCACACCCAAGAATATCGCCCAGTGCTATAATAGCGAGTGGGATGAGACAAAGTATTGCAAGGTACAAAATGATAGGCAATCTCTTTAACTACTGTGGCATGATTAAAGATTTTGTACGTCATCTTAAATTAAAAGTTTGAACATATTATTGTTATTTTTAAAGTTCAAGTTATAAATCCAAAATTTAGTAAATTTTAAAATTTTGAATAATTAACTTAAAGTTTAAATAATTACCGTTTAAAATGTAAATAAAAAATTAGATGGAAGAAAAAAATAACAACATTATAACTCTCCTAATCAGTGTTATTAATTTTGTACCATACTGGGCAAAAAAGTATACTAAAAATGTGTTATGATACTGTCAGTTTTTCCTTAATACCGACTGATATCGATGATATTCAAAATACTAGCCATATACCAGCCAGTACCGTAACTTTTAAAAAATGGAATGGCTAAAATGCTAAAAGCCAAATTAAACCCCCCTCCCCCCGGTCGGTCACCCCTTAGTCTTTCATTCTCCCACTCTTTTATTTCTATCTCACACACTCTCACTCTCTCTCCCATTAACTGTTGCCACCATCCCCTCTCTGACAACCACCACCATACCACGACAACAGTCCAGTCTCCTCCACACAACCACCAGCCACTGCACCAGTCATGCAGTCACCACTATTGGATCTCCTCCATGCTAGTGACCCCACTGCACCATGCCACCACCTTCCAGTCATCCACCACTAATCTCTTGCAACATTCCTAGCTATCAACTGCATCCAGAATCGCCATATCTAAAATAGATCCAAATCCAAACCTAACCCGACCTGACATTGAATTGGATTTGTGATTTTTTGGGGCGTGTTTTTTGCTCTAAAAATTGAAAAACAATTACATTATAATTGGTGGTTTATGTATGTTTTTGTGATGGTTGAACTGAAATTGTTAGAAATGAAATTGTTGGAAATTGTTAGAAATTGTTGGAACTACAAATTGTTTATGTATATTTCATGATGTTTGAATTGAAATTGTTTAAAATTGTTGGAAATGGAAATTGTTTGAAATGGAAATTTTTTATGTATGTTTTGTGATGGTTAAGTTGAAATTGTTCAAAATTGCTAGAAATGAAATTATTGAAATTTGGAAGTGGAATTGTTAGAACTAGAAATTGTTTATGTATGTTTTGTGCTGTTTGAATTGAAGTTGCTTGAAATTGTTAGAAATGAAAATGTTGGAAATTATTGAAAATGTAAAATGTTGGAAATTGAAATTGTTTATGCATGTTTTGTAATGGCTGAATTGAAATTGTTAGAAATGAAAATTGTTTATGTATGTTTTGTGATGGTTGAAATTGTTAAAAATAGAAATTGTTTATGTATGCTTTGTGTGTGAATTGTGAATTGTGATGATTGAAATTGTTGGAAATTAAGTTTTAATAATTTTCTCTATATTTAAGATGTCACAATCAAGTTACCCGGTTAGATAAGTCTTAAGACTTGTAAATCCTTTTAAATGTATATATATATATTGACATTTACTAATAGTCCTTTGTATTATAAAAAAATGACTAAGTCTTAATAATATTATTATATGTATCAATATTCACAACATTACATAATATTTATTTATTGTTATTTTATAGCCAATGTACAATAGGAGTGATATATATCTACTTTGCATATACAGATTCATTATTTCATTATTACACCATATATTCAAATTTATCAATCATATATTTCAATATAATTAAAGCAAAAAACTCTTAGATGGTATAATATATATGTGATGTTCTTAGATAAAAATGTGTAGACAATGTTACTATTGCATGCTTGCGTAATTATGTATGTTGGATGCTTGAATTATTAGTTTTTGACTTATGGTGAACTATGTTTGATGAAATTGAATTATGTATGAAGTAATCATACAAAATGAGTTATATTATATAAGACGGACATGTGTATTATATAATGAAATTATGTGTTCTTTATTTTGATATATGTCTTCATTTATTTTTATGAATAAATGAAAGAAAGTTTATGTACTCTTGATCAAACCACTTAAGGAAGATACAATGATCTAACTTGGGCTTATGCTACCTTGGTCGCTAGTATAAGGAACCATAGTATTTGCTTGTTTTGTAACAATCATTTGAAAGGTAAAGGAATCACCAGATTAAAGAAGCATTTAGTTAATGTTAAAGGAGATGTAGAACTATTTAAAAAAGTGACTCATGATGTTAAGTAGCAAATAAAAACTTTGCTTAAAGAGTAAACATGAGAAAGATAGAAGGGAGAGATTGAATTATGAAATTAGTAGTGGAAGTTCATTTGCTAGTGTTCGTGAAGATAATGGAAATGTTGAAGGTGGTAGTGGTAGTGGTAGTATTTCTTCCTGGCAATAAGTGAATGTTGCATCTAGATATGATGTTAGGAAAAGAAGAAGGCAAATGACTAAGAAAAGAAGAAGGCAAATGACTAATTTTTTTGCATCATGAACATCTTCTAGAGCCTGGCCTTCAATTCATAATGCCATACAATCAAGAGATGCAACTCATAATGTAGATATGGCAATGGCTAGATGGTGATATAATACAGGTGCATCATTCAATGCTTCCTAATCTTACTATTATCAGCCTATGGTGGATGTTATAGCCACTTACGATCTAGGATACAAAACTGTTTCTATTAATAAATACAGAGGTACACTTTTGAATTACCTAGTTTCTAAAATTAAAAGTTATTTGAGAGAAAGAAGAATGGATTGAGTTATTTTTTAGTGTTCGATCATGTGTGATGGTTGGACAAATAGAAGACATGAGCCTATTATTAATTCTTTGGTTTATTCTGCAAAGGGCTCAATGTTTTTGAAGTCTATTGATGCATCTTACCTTATTAGGAATACTGATACTTTATTTAAGATATTCGATGAAGTTGTAAATAAAGTAAGGCTAGAAAAAATTGTTCAGTTTATTACTGACAATGATTCTGCTTATAAAGCCATGGTAGGAAGGTTACAAAATAAGTATAATTCTTTTTTCTGGACTTCTTGAGTTACAAATTGCATTGACTTAATGCTGGAAAATTTAGGGGATACTAGGTATTTTCGATTATTGATGAGACCATGCAAAAAGCTAAAAAGGTGACCAAGTTCATTTACAATTATGGATGGATGTTGAATTTAATAGGAACAAATTTTACCAATAGTAGGAATTTTTGTCGTCCTGCTATGACAAGATTTGCAACGAATTTCTTATCATTTAGGTATTTTGTTATGATGAAGAAAGAATTGAGATAGATTTTTACAAGTGACAAGTAGGTTGCATCTCAACATGCTAGGTCTAATGTTAGATTTGAAGTTTCCAAAATTATACTTGAAAATACTAAATTTTGGTCCCAATGCTAATTTTTTATTCGAGTTGTTGAGCTTTTTGTGAGGGTGCTTTGTTTGGCTAATAGTGATAAAAAGGTAATAATGGATTTTTTAATGCCACAGAGAGGGCGGAGGAAGCAATCAAGGTTAATATGAAAAGTAGGTCTTCTTTGTACACACCTTATCTTGCAGTCATCAACGACAGATGGGAAAGAAAATTTTACTCCTTCGTTGTTTACAGCTAAGGCATTGTTAAATCCTAGTGTCTATTTCAGATCAAGTTTAATAAAGAAAGCTAAAGTTAATAAAGGAATGCTATTAACTATTACAAAAATTGTTGCTCATGAGATGATGCAAGATATCCTGAGCTCACAAAGAGAGCTTTATAAATAGTCTTTTGGCAATTTTAGGGTGCCAATTGATATTCAAAAAAGAGAAAAAAATTTCTCCAAGTATTAACTTTTTCCCTTTTCTTACTTGTTAAAAATTAATTAGCACTTTATTTTGTTTATAATACTACTTTTGTTGTCTTACGACTTACAATTTCTTAGTAGGATCAATTCAGAATTAGTTTTCCAAAATTGCAAAGGTTTATAATTCGAATTTTAATTTAATGTATAAGTGTAACAGGTTGTGAAAGGAACTGAAGCACTTTGAATTCATCCATTGCAAGAAAAGGAATAGATTAGAGCACAAGAGATTGAATGACTTGATCTTCATTCATTACAATTTAAAGCTTCAAGAAAGGTATATTATTATCATTATTAATTTAGATATAATTTCATATAATTTTTTAATAACTAGATTTTATTGTTTTCTAAGACTCTTAATAAAACAAGTAGTTTAGTAGATCCAATTTGCATTGATCGATCTATTGGCGAATTGAGTTTTTGGGGAGTCAAGTTTGGTAGATGCGAGTGAATTGGAAGATAATCTTGGATGGGAAAGCATTGACATGTCATTTGGTGCATTAAATATGAATGATGATGATGATGAGGCTCCTCTCAATGATGAAGATATTATACCAAATTATACTTAGAGTCAGTGCAGTTATAGCGAGTATCCCCTATAGAAGATTGAATGAAGTACTAGGTTTTTGTTTCTCCTCTTCTTTTAATTTTACTTATATCTGATGTATATGTTAAATTCTATATATTTTAGAAACAATCTCTCTAGTAGTTAAGGGTAAGGCTACATACTATTGGACCTCCCCAGACCCTATGGAGCAATAGGATTCATACTAGGTGTTTTTGTTGTCATTGTTATTAAATTCTATCTATGCAACGTAATTGTAAATGTTCTTATTTTAGGTTTCACTTCTACTTGGTGATAAAGTAAACACACGTAAGAGGGGTGAATTGTTTGTGACTAAAATTTTTTTCACAAGTTACTTTCAATTCATATTAAAAACAGATCCTAGTTAACGAATAAAAATTGTAGGAACCTGTAAGACGATAAACCTTTTAAATGACATGAGCCTTTTAGGTGATATGAGCTTTTGTGGAATAGGACCCTACTTAAACAAAAGTAGTCTAATGAATAATGAATCGTGTTAAAATAATTTAAAAACAGAAAACGCCTATTAAAACTGAAAGGAACCATCAGTAAGTTGAAAACAGAAGAGACCTATTATAAAAGTGAAGGAGCCTCTTACTGAAATGATCACATTCATAAGATAATGTGGAAATATATATAAAGATAAGGAGAGAGAGAGAAGAAGGACACAGTAGATTTATACTATTTTGGCTTACAACTTAAGCCTATATCTAGTCCCCAAGTATCCAACTTGAGTGTTTCACTATAAAATCGAGTGGTAATTTAACGAGTTTCTCAAAGCTCAGAAGTTAATATTTTTCAAAGTTCTTCAAACTTTCATACTAGTAGTATTTCACTAGCCTCTACAAGCTCTTAAATAAAAATGAGGTTTGCTCGATATGAGCTTTAGTGATCTCTTTTAATAGAATTTCACTTTCTAACCCACAAGAGAATTTTTACAAACATATCACTTTCAAGAATGCAATATAGCTTCCTAAGCTTTTGTATCGTTCAGTGGTTATTCACAGTTGCATTGGCTCTTCCTTAAATAGGCATTTTCTCAATTAGTCGTTGCTTCACTTACATTCTTAGTCAGCTGGCTTGATTTGAATATGAATAATTTCGATGTCATCTTTTCCAAAAATCTTCCAATAATCAAGGGGCTAATATACGACCTTTATAATTAGTAAAATCCTGTTGGATGAATCATTTCTAATAAAGCAAGTTCATAATGAAGGTTCTTGCAAGCAATAAAGTATATTTCTTATTATTTTATTTCCTTTTAAGAATAAAACTGTTAATTATACAAGGAAATAAATCTAATTTGAATTTTGAAATATTATATAGTTATCATAAAATTCATTAATCATAGAGCTAACTATCTCCTTCTTTTTGATAATGACAAGCAATAATAGATTTATATTTCAAAATTCAAAGAGATAATAGATAATTTCGAAAGATACTAGTAACTTCTATATGTTCAGACATAATTAGAAGGAGTTTGTTTCTTAAGAAAGGAACCTATCATTTATATATATCACATATTTTCACAAGTTTAACAGCACAATCAATCACATATATAATTAAGGTAGCATTAAGAAAAATGCATTAAGAAATACATCTTCATATATGAAAAAATATGCAAAAAAAATATCCACATAAACTCTCCCCCTTTATCATTATCAAAAATAATAAAGTATAAAGAGGAAGTGAAATAAAAAGAATTAACAGAGGGAAAGAGTAAATACTGCATCAAAAAAAATCATTAGTATAAATAAGCTAAGCAAATAGCAAATAGCAACAGAGTTATTGAAGAGATTTAAGGATTCTTAAGAGCAAAATATGTATGTAAAAAAGTTGATTCTGCATGCTATCTATTTGTTCTCGCATTTGTTCTTGATTGGCTTGAATATTCTTTAACTATTGTTGAATATTTGCACTATTCTCATCATGCGGAAGTTTGTTGGTCTGGAGCAAGATCTAAGTTTTTTGCTACTCTTTCAAATCTTTTGTTCACCTAGACATTGTTTTGCAATTTGTATCCAAATTGATAGGGAATGGAAGGGTGAAACTTAGCTGGTGCATACCAATTTAGATTTGCAAAAGGAACTCCATAATGGTTGAAAATCTTGGTGATTAACATTTCATAAGGTTGGCAATTGGTTGTATTTTTATGATTCCCCTTATCCACCATGAACCTCAAGATCATAGTTGGAAGATTAATTATGTTCCCTTTTAGAAAATTGTACACCACATAAGTATTCAGTAGGCTGCACCTTTCAACTGAGCTACTCCTGGGAAAAAATTGAAGTAGTTGAAAGCGATGCAAGGCTTTGTGATATTAAGTCTAATTGTCTACTCTGGGGTCTACCACCTTGGGTATTTTCAGTATAAAGGCAGATGGATTTAACAACTGCGACTAACTCCATATCATTAGCATCCCACTTATGACAGGAAAAATTAGTTCTCTCTATAGAAGCTACTTCCATTATATCTCCTACGATTTCCTCATACATTAAATTTACATATTCATGCACCCATAAGTTAATGGCTAGTTTTTCATTAATTTCTTCATTTTTCACGTATGTGTAGAATATCTTGACTAATTAATCGCATATTGTCTCATTTAATTTTAGAAATTTTCCTAACTAATGGCAACAAAGTAAGGAGAGATAGGTACACCTATGTCATCAAACATCATGGGAGGCAAGATCTGTCCAACAACTTCTTCTTTTCTTGTACTACATTTTATAGCGAACTTCAGCTTTCGCTTATTGAAACATTTTTTGTGGTATTGATGTTTTTTCTTTTTGTGCAGCTATTTTTATCTTCTTTGCCCTTTTTTGTTTTGGAATCATCTCTTCGTTAAACAACTTGTCAATAGTTTCTCCAGTCATATGTGCTTTTCCCTTCTTTATTTCTTCCCTTTTTCTTTCTTCAGACTCTTCTTCCACTTTCTTTTCAACATCAGGGTTTTCTTTTTATTCAAAAATTTTCTCAACTTGTTTTGCAAGACTTCCTTTAGTTCATGGTTGTCTAATCAATCAAGACTGTTTTTCATCTGAATCATCATCTCTTATAACCTAGTGCACTTTTGATGCTTAGGGCTTAGAGGAGATATGTTTAGTAATATGAGCTTCAACATAACTACTAAGAGAAGCTGGTGTTTTCTTTTATCCTTTTGATCTAATTGTGCCATTATAAGAGTGATGGATGAGGTTTAGAAGATTTGAGCTAAGTTGGAATATAGAGAGTCTAGAGCAACGCTTTGAAGAACAATGAGGGTGACTAGAGGGGAGAAGTATGTTTATAGTATATTAGGCATTTCTTGAGCGTTGATCTCATGTGAAGATGAACGATCGTACACTAATACAGAAAATGTGATCAATTGTGTATCTTCTGATAGATCCGTATTGCCGCTTGTCAAAACTTTGCGTGCATTTTTAAATGCAAACTCTTTTCTTAACATACAAAATCTATCTTTAGAGAGGGGCTTGGTGAAAATGTCAGCTACTTAATTCTTAGTATTAACATGCAAAAAATCAATGGTTCCTTCTAAAACATAGTCTCTAAAAAAATGGTGTTTGATTTCTATATACGTCGTTCTAGAATGATGTACAGGATTTTTAGAAAGATTTATAACACTTGTATTATCACATAATATAGGAATAAATGTTTAGAGAAAATCATTTATTTAAGGCTTCATCCATAAGATTTGAGCAGAATAGTTGGCAGTTGCTATGTATTTCGCATTAGTCGTCGAAAGCACTATGGAATTTTGCTTCTTGTAGGACTAAGATACTAGACATCCTCTAAGAAATTGACAGTGCCCATTTGTGCTTTTTTTATCGACTTTATCACCTACATAATCCACATCCCAATAGCCCACTAAATCAAATGAATCAGTTTTTGGATACCATAGTCCAAAATCCAAAGTTCCGTAGAGATATCGAAAGATTCTTTTAACTGCTTAAAGATGACTTTCTTTTGGATTTGATTGAAAGCGTGCACAAAGAGATACACTAAACATAATGTCTTATCTTGAGCTTATAAGATATAACAGTGATCCAATCATTCCTCTATACTCTGTTTCATCTGTAACTTTGCCTTCTTCGTCTTTATCAAATTTAGTTCTAGTGTAAATAGAGTACCCATCAGTTTGGCATTCTCAAAATGATATTTCTTAATGAGTTCCTTTTATGTATTTGTCTTGACTGATGAAGATTCCTTTTTCTGTTTGTCTGATTTGTAATATGAGAAAGAATGATAATTCTCCCATCATGCTCATTTCAAACTCTCCCTATATTAATGCTGAGAATTATTCACATAATGATGGATTAGTAGCACCAAATATTATGTCATCAATATATATTTGCACTATGAGTAAATAATTTTCCTTTCTCTTAATAAATAAGGTTTTGTTGACCTTTCCTCTTTTAAAGTTATTCTCATGTAGAAAGCTATTTAACCTCTCATACCACACTCGAGAAGCCTGCTTTAAACCATATAGAGCTTTGGTTAACTTCATCACATAATCCAGATGGTTTTCATCTTCAAAAACTTGGGGGTTGCTTAATAAATACTTCTTCATTAATGTAACCATTTAAGAATGCATTTTTAACATCCATTTGGAACAACTTGAAGTTTCTATAACATGAAAAAGCAACTAAATTTCTAATTAATTCCAATCTAGCAATAGGTGCATAAGTTTCATCAAAATCAATACCTTCCTATTGATTGTAACCTTGAGCTACAAGTCTAGCTTTGTTTCTTACCACCTTACCATTTTTGTTAAGTTTGTTTCGAAATACCCAACAAATTCCAATAATTGACTTGTTTTGTGGATGAGGCACCATATTTCATACTTTTTTCTTATCAATCTGACTTAGCTCGTCTTTCATAGTTAATACCCAATTCTCATCAGGAAAAGCTCCTTTAATAGACTTTGGTTCTAATTGTGAGATGAGAGAGACAAAGTTGTTTTGAATGATGATCTTGTTCTTGGACTTTCAAAGGGATCTCCAATAATAAATTGATGTGTATCAAACCTCTTTATTCTCTTGATGTTTTTTGTTGCATAGGTTCCTGTTGAGACAAAGGAACCTGCTCTGCTTTACCTTTAGAGGGACCTTCTTCATCATCTGAGTTAGTTCTTGTTACCGAAGGTAGTGCTTCATTAAATATCACATATATCGATTCTTCAATCTTCTTTGTTCTTTTGTTATATACTCTAAATCCTTTACTAACGGTACTAGAAAATAACTTCGTCTAATCTCGCATCGAACTTTCTAAGGTTGTCTTTTCCACTGTTTAGGATGAAACACTTACAGCCAAATGGTCAAAAGTAAGCAACATTTAGTTTTATTCCTTTCCACAACTCATAGGGGGTCTTTTTTAGAATAGGTCTTATAAGAAATCTGTTAAGTACATAACATGTTGTGGATACTGCTTCTACCCAGTATCCAAGAGGTAGTCCACTTTCACATAGCATGGTCTTGGCCATATCAACCAAAGTTCTGTTCTTTCTCTCTACAACTCTAATTTGCTGAGGCATCCTTGGACAAGAGAAATTGTGAGTTATACCATTACTGTCACAGAATTCTTAAAACTTTTTGTTATCAAATTCTCAGCTAAAGGCCTAAATTATGGCTTAACCTTTTTGAGGTTGATTATTTTGGGACTTAAACTTGTAACTTGCTCATAGAAAGTCTAAAATTTCATAAGTTTACTCAATTTAAGACCTTTTTGGATGAAAATTAGGGCATATTTTACACACGTCGTTACATGCAGGTCAGTTAGTCTTTAGCCATTGGTCAGTTGGTTGTTTGTATCATCTTGTTATTAGTTTCCTACAACTTTATTCGAGTTGTAGTGTCAATATGTTATATAGCTAAAATTTGTTTCTTCTTGCATAACCTAACACATCTTGTTGGAGGTTAGGGGATGAGTTGCTAACTATAATTGGATGAAACATCTATATTAGGGTTCTAAAATGTGTGATAATTAAGGTTTTAGTGGTTTGAGTCTACGGTTGGCTGCCAATTTTTGTGTGGCTCTTTGTATGCTACGGATAGTAGTTCACGGATATAGATTTTGGGTCTGAAAGTTTCCCCCTTGTAATGATATCTCAAACTGTCAGAAGAAGTGTTTCTCTGTTAGTCTAGAAGGAAGAAAATTTTGATACATTACAATACATTAATTAGGTTTCTCAGTCACCTCTCACCTAGTGTTATTTGATGTTTCTCATTTTTCTAATTTTCTCTTCACGAGACAGCATCTAGAGCTTGTTATTAAAGGCTGGCCTCAAAGAATGTCTACTACCTCCAAAACCTACTTCAATAATGAACCTTGGAAGCATCTTATCGGTCATTTGTAAGACTCCATCCTTTTCAAGGTGTGAATGTTTTAGGTTTGAAAAAGCGTGACCAGGGTATTTAATCTTGGATTCGTGTTGATGCATCTAGAAACTCCCAAATTATTGAGGTTGACAAGTTCACTATGATGCGTCATTGTGATCTACCTGCTTGTGATCTACGTTTGCTTGATCCTTTATTAGTTTACCCCTCAACAATTCTTAGTAGAGAGAAGGCTATTGTAGTAAACTTAGAGCATATTTGTTCTCTAATAACAACTGATGAGGTTATACTACTCAATTCCCTTGATAGCTATGTATTGCAGTATGTCATAGAGCTACAAAGAAAACTAACAGGCTTTAGAACAAAATGGTTGATTTAGGGTTAAAGAGTATAAATTTAAATGAAATTAATTTTTTTCTTAAATTTCACCTAGCCTGAACAATAACTTATATGCTTTTAATGTGACATCTAAAGACTAACTAACCTGCATATAATCACGCATGTAAAACACCCCCCAATTTCTGTCCAAAAAGTCTTAAATTAAGCAGACTCGTGGAATTTTAGATCTTCTATGAGCAAGTTATAAGTTTAAGTCCCAAACTGATAAACTAAAAAAGAGTAAGCCCTCATTTAGGCTTTTAACCTCAAATTCTCCTCCATGATTGCTCCGAATAGAAGTGATGCAATACCCTTTTTCTATCTGAATTTTTCAACAAAACTCCTCAAACACTTTAAAATATTATCCTTATTTGATAAGAAATAAACTCATGTAAATCTGGAGTAATCATCTACCATAACAAAACCATAATGTTTACCATCAAAACTCTGAGTCCTAGTGGGATCAAATAAAACCATGTGCACAAGTTCAAGAGGTTGATTAGTAAACATAATATTTTTAGGAGGGAAGCTACTTTTGACTTGTTTACCTTTTAGACAAGCCTCATAAACTTGATTGCTTTCAAACTTTAAAGTCGGTAGTCCTCTTACTAACTTGTTTTTTAACAATTTTGATAGAATACTTACGCTAGCATTTCCAAATATTCTATGCCAGATAAACGAATCTTTTTCTAGAGAAACAAAACATTTAACATTTTTTTAGGACATGCGTTCCAGTTGAGCATAATAAATATTATGATTTCTAGGACCAACAAACACAATATTATCATTATGAATATCAACAATTTCACAATAAGATACATAGAAAATGACTTTGTAACCTTTGTCATATAGCTGACTCACACTCAACAGGCTATGTTTCAAACTATCAATAAAGAGAATGTTATCAATGGAAGTAGAGTCAGAATTGTTAATTTTACCAATTCTGGTGACTTATGCTTTATTTTGTCTGCAAAGACAACATTACCTCCATATTTTCTTTCAATGTAGTTGAAGTGTGATATTTTACTTGTCATGTGTCTCAAATTGCCACTATCAACTATCCATTAATTCTCCCTTCTCTCCATTTTGAAACATATCTGTAGAAAGCATTATCTCATTTTATGTACCCAAATTTTTTTGGGTCCTTTCGAGTTATTAGTTTGATATTTCGATCTCTAAACATACATCTGAGATAATTTTTTTTACGAAAATTACAAGAATGACTAATATGACCATGTTTACCAAAGTAATTGCACAAAACATATGAATGATAATTGTTATGATTTTTTCCACTTAGCAAGTTTCTGCTATCTTGGCTATAGCTGCTGCTGGATTTAACAAAGAAGTTTTTATATGACCTGATATTGTTATTTTCATTGTATCTTATTTTGGCCTTACCAAAAATGCATTTACCACTACTAAGCAATGCATTAAGATTCTTCCTTCCATTAACGAAAATTTGTAGATCTTTTTCTAGAGGTAAGATCTTTCCATCATTTTTCTCCTTTTCAAGTTCTAAGGTGGCAACTTTTTCTTCTAACTGTCTTACCTTATCAGAATCATTTTTAGCAGTGTATTTGCCAACTTAACTACTCTTTCTTCCAGAACTTCCTTTTTAGAAATCTTTTGTTTATAGTCAACCTCAAGAGACATATTCTTGGTCGCCAAATTCTCATTCGCAAATTCCTATTATTTAATCTTACTCTTTAGAGATGCTCATTGCTCTTAGACTTCTCAACTTCTTTAAAATACTTCACTGTTAACCTTTTGTACTGATCATATAATTCATGATATGCATTTTTCAATTCATCAACTTCAATATTAGAGTCAGAATAATATACCTCATCGTCTCCTGATTTAGCCATTAAGCAAACGTTATTGACTTCTTCTAGCTTTTCTTCTTTAAAGTTTTCATAATCCTCATCTGACCAGGCTACAATCATTGCCTGTTTTCTGGATTTTTTGCTCTCTGACTTGTCCTTTTGAAGAAGAGGACGTTCTGGTCTTGTGTCCAGGCTTTTTGCAGTGATAGCATATGATTTGATTGTTTTATATATTGTTATTGCTACTATTGCTTTTTAATAGGAACCCATTGTTTCTAATTTTCTTATTTCCTTCTCTTGTCTTCCTCGGTTTCATTTTATAACGCGGACATATTTTCTAACCATAAAGTTAAATTCTTCATCTCCATCTATTTGTAACTTAGTGTCACTTTCATCACTGTTTTATTCGTCAGTTGCTTTTGGTACCATTCCTTTTCTGTAGGAAGATCCTTCATCTCACCTAAGCTCGATTTCATAGATCATCAAATTTTCTCATAGTCAGTCAAGTGAAATAGTGTCTAGATCCTTTGCCATTTCTAGAGTTATCACTTTAGGCCTCCATTCCCTTAGTAGTGACCTTAGAATCTTCGTTACGAGCTCGTCATTGGGATATATCTTTCCCAAGTTCTTTAAGGTCATGATGATGTTGATGAAGCATCCGAAGAATTCATCTATGTTTTCCCCTTATTTCATGCCAATAGTTTCGTATTGATGCTTTAAAAGACTTATTTTATGTTTTTGTACCTCATTCATCTATTCAAAGGTAACTTAAATTTTGTCCCACATTTCTTTTGTTGTAGAGTATTATGATATTATTTCATAGTCTTCTAGAGACAACACACATATTAGGTGATGTTTTACCTTAGTGTTTATTTATGCATTTTTATTGTCAACATCAGTCCATACTTCTATGTTATTAGAAGTGGGAATTGTAGCTCGAACTCTAATTGCTTATCATACTTCGACATCTGCATACTGGAGATAGATAGTCATTCTCTATTTCTAGTATGAGTAGTTATTTCCATTGAAGTAAGGAGGCTTTGAGATGGATTGTCCTTCAAAACTTTTCAAGGTGTTTGCCATGATTTATCACGTGTTACAAAACACAAAAATGTGAAACCTAGTTCTGATATCAAATGATAAAGAAAACACACATAAGAGTAGGGGTGGATTGTGTGTGACTAAAATTTTTTCCCAAGTTACTTTCAATTCATATAAAAAAATAAATCCTATTTAATGAATAAAAACAATAGGAATTTGTTAGATGATAAAGCTTTTTAAACGACAGGGGCTTGTTAGGCGATAAGAGTCTTTCATATGATAGAACCCTATTTAAATGAAAGGTGTTGGAACCCCTCCCTGGTGCGACACGTGTCCGACGTCCTGCGTGACATCTGGACGCGCATCCCACGAGGAAGCGATTCCTCACCACGAAAGAAACCTCAAAC
>JANIJH010054149.1:0-10022 GCA_024520975.1 Erythroxylum areolatum | reverse complement strand
CATGGTCCAAAAATTCCATACTTTACATCAATGTAAAGATCAAAACAAAATCTTCAACTTTCATGAAGCACTTAAAGGCAATTTCAACCTCTAACAAAGTCAATTTTTCAATCAAAGTTTCTGTCAGGCATTTGTCATCTTATACCACATCCAGACTTCAAAATTTCATATCTTCCAATTTCCACAATAAAAAATAACAGATTATATATCATTGTAAAGCTATGCAATTTCTCTATAACTTTCATGTAGACCACCTAATCCAATTCAAACTACATCAGTCTAAAATTGGCCTCAAAGCACCACACACAAACTTACCCTAATGAGTATTTTCAAAAACAAAGCAAAATAACTTAAATTTGAATGATCATAACTTTCAATCCCGATATCGAAAAATTTCATACTTTATAGCGACAGAAAGCTATCAACAGAAGCTACTACTTTTATGAAGATTATTTTATCAAATTCTACCTAAATCAAACCAGAAAAATTCACAAAGATTTCACATCTAAATTGACATTTTCTGCTACTATTCATCTTTAAAATGACAGACTTTCTTAGTTGTCCAAATTCTCACACTTTCACTATTTATTTCTTACTTTTCAACTCCATTTAAAACAATTCATTCACTATCAATTCTATTTAAACTCAAAACACCATTTTAGGCCATAATTAATCATAAACATCAATAACAAAAGCATATTTCACCTATCTTAATCTCATATAACAATTCACATTCTTGAATTGTCTTTTTCTTTGCACATGAATAATTCACCACAAATTCCTCATTTAATGTCAATTTATACTTCAAAATTTCAAGAAAAGTTCGGTGTCCAACATTTATTCTTCAATTGAATATCATTATACTCCTTATTGAATTTTGTTTGAAGCCATGTCTTAATATTCTTCCAACCAGATTTGGAAAAGATAGTAGTTGTTTGATTTCCCTTATTGACTTCTTCAATCATCAAGGAGATTAAATTCGTCTCTATAGTATCATTCCATACCCCATCTTTTTCGTTTACTTCCATATAATCATTGGAATCATTCATATTGTTTAAACCTTCCATCACTAAATGTTATCACATATAAATGACATCAATCACAATAATTTCTACAAAGTATTAAATGCTAAACATGGTTCAAAATAAACATAGAATGGTGATATTAAATGTTAAACTGCATACAAGTGTATGGAAATGATAGAATAAAAATAAAGGTGTAAATTTAAGCAAGGTCATAATATATGCATGATGCATGTCATTCTTTTGTGTTTATGTAAAACAAAGCTTATGCGATTCAGAGGGGATAATTGAATTTAAACAAAGATAAGTAGAGGTATTAAAATCAAAAGTACATACATATAGATATACAGATAGTCCTTTTCTGTTCATTCAGCTAGAACTGCCTTCTTTTTCTCGTTGCTCCTACACGTGAGCTATGTCTTCCTCTTTCCTTCACAATTATATCCATTCTTTTTTTTTCCACAATCACTAATATGGGAACAATTTATTTGGTTAATTCTTTTGTTCACAGGATTTACTACCAAAGTAGATGTAAGTTCCTTCTCTCTCTTGTTCAGTCTTACTTTGTTGTGAACGACATACATCACAAACCTAGACTAACTTTATGATGTTTTTTTCCGCAACTTATAATTTTGGACCATAGTCACATGAAAGTACGAACACCACCTATGGATAATACAAATAATTATCCAGAGAAACATCAGCTAAACTAGCAAAACTAAAGACAAAGTTGACATAAGATTAAAACAGTGAAAGTCTCCTCAAAATGACGTTGTTATAAGATGTCAAAAAGTGGCCGACATAAGAAGATGTCCAAGAACTTAATTTTCATATTTCTATATATCTTAAGCAGACAGAGAAGTTATTATATAGGCCTAAGCCATGGCAGCTAACTTATAAGCTACTTAAAAAGCCTCTTATTCTCCTAACGCTCAAGCAGTTGTTGATAAAGCTAAGGAAAGTCTAGTTGCCACTCAATTTCTACTTTATCTTAATCCTAGGGACTCTAGGCTTATTCAAAAGGAAACATTAAAACTAGAGATTTTTTCTAACTAGATCACTATTACTTATCCAACAGAGGGCTAGAATGAACCAGCTTAAGTAGGCGGATAGAGCTTTTAAGTTCTTCTTTAATTATTTATCATACAGAAGGAATACTAATAAAATTTGTTCAATAATCAGCGTAGATGGGAAACTCCTTCAGATTAAGCAAGCATAATGAATGTGGTAGTCAAATTTTATAAGGGGCTTTAGGTTTAAACCATGGTTCTTATACCTCTATAGACTCCCTCCATTTTATCATTACCATCAAAATCCCCTCTAAAGCTTCTCAGGAGCTGGTTAAACCAATCTTGAATGATAACATTAATGCTATAGTCTTCGTTATTATTGGGATTAATGCCCCAAAACATGATGGGCTAAATGATTTTTTCTATCAAAATAATTGGTCTACTATTAGACCAATGGTTAGAGAGGTAATTTATGAGTTCTTTAGAAAGGGGGTGATCCTAAATGAATTTATAAAACCCTTCTCTATTTGAGTCCTAAAATTTTTAAATGAATAAATTCCATTAACCATAGCAAAGCTATTCCAACATCACATCATTACTACATTTCTATGATACAACAAGATCTATCATTAGTTAGCTAATCTAACAAAAAATATAGAATTATAAAATTTGTATAGAATTACAAGTGCCATATGATCTTTAATTCAATCGACAAGTTGTTATGAGCATTTTTGGTTATTACTACAGCCCAAATGCAATTGATAATCTCTTAAGCTATCTGATTTTTACTTGTTTCTTTACCTCCATAAATTCTCTTATTTCTTTCTTTTCATGGGGAAAAAATTCCTATAGTGAATGATGACTTGAATATTTCTCTATTGTACTTTTGAAATTTAGCCCTCCTAATAATCCAAGTCAGTGTTTCTTGAAAATCATAAATTTGGGAACATTTCACCAAATGATGCATAATTCTACTCTAAATTGATCTAGAACACCTGTATTGAAAGAACAAATGGTCTCTGTATTCATAAATTTCTTTGTACAAAACACATATTGGATATAAGTACTAAACGACCTATTCTTGGTTCTGAGTCTATTATTAAAGGCTAGCCATGTTATCAAAGCACCTTTGGGGTTGATAGATTCTTTCTATAATAACTCAAACCAGGGAACATTCTCCTTGGGAGGTTGAAAGATCTGGCTATAAGATTTGTTCGTAAATACTTCTTTAGAGTCTACTAAGTAGTTGATACTATCATCTTTATGGCAGTGAGTGATTTGGGAAGAGTACTCAAGTAAAGAGGTGAAACCTCTAAAGTTTCCTATTCACAAGCCATTTTGAATGAGTGAAGAGGCTTTAACACTATATGGAAGTCTATTCCTGAGATGAGCAATCATTCCCTTGCACTGGTGGATTGTATTTTGTCTAATTATCATACCATAGCCAAATGATCTCTCCGTTCCCAAGCTTGTATTTTAATTAGAAGTAGACAGTGCTTATCAAGTTTAGTATGTGAATGAAACACCATGAAGTGTCCCCAGTAATTTACAATTACAAGAAGCTTTGATCTCTTAAATAATTTTCATGAATCCATTTGATCCATATAGAATTTTTGTTTGTGTGCAATCTCTAAATCATTTTACAAGTAAGCACATTCTGCATTAAAGGGATTGATGAATTCATAATTCCCCTTCTCTTTTAGGAACTGTTAATTCACTCTATTTGATTTTGGCCCCTTCTGAGTTTCACATTTTTCTTGACTAGAGAAAAACTTTATTGACTCAATTAAATTCCTTAATAACCTTCCTAGGTAATATAATGTGTGTTGTCTAGTGAATATGTATGTTAGTAAGAAATGAGATGATTAGCATAACTCTTGTAGCAAATGAGAGAAATCTATTTTGCCAAGCATTAATCCTGGTCTTGTACTTCTCAATAAGGAGGATGCAATCCAAGTACTTGAGCTTAGCATGTGAGATGAGAACACAGAGGAATTTGAACAGTAAAGAATGAGACTGAAAACTTGAAATTCTACTTACCTCATCTACATTACTGACATCCCTTGAAAAAACAAGTTACTTTTTTTTCTTTGATTCTTAACCCTAACCACTTTAAAAAGGTTTTAAGTATATGCAGTAGGACCCTGATGGTCTACATATTAGATCCACTCAACAAATCAAGTCATTTACAAACATCAAATGTGTGAGATTAGAGACTTTACAATTAAGATGGAACAGAAATCTTCCATTGGCACATATAAGTTTGGTGAGCATTTTTTATAATCCCTTAATAACCACAGAGAATAGATAAGTGAATAAGGGCTCCCCTTGTCTAATCCCTCTAGCATAACTAAAAGTCTTAATAGGAACACCATTAACAAGGATACTAAGAGATGAAGTTCTGATACACAACATGATCCATACTATGAATCATGTTGGGAATCCAAGTGCTTCCATATAAGATTGAATTAATTTCCAACTCACTGTATCAAAAGCCTTGTAAAAATCAATTTTTGATAGGAAACTGTTGATCCTTCTACCTGAATTATAATCCTTAAGCAACTATTGAATTAGAAAATATTATCTATAAGTGTTATACCAGTTATGAAGGCTCTCTAGGCTGGATTGATAACTTCCCTCAAGGCTTCTTTTAATCAATATGCAGAAGTTTTGTTATAACTATGTAGATAGTATTATAGCAAGATATAAGCTTGTCACTCAAGGAAGAGGGATTTAGGTTTTAGGGATAAGACAAATGAAAGTATGATTACTCTCTTTTAGCATTTTGTTATTGCTCAAACATTCTAGGACTAATTTAGTGAACAAGTTACTAGTAATTTCCCAGGTTTGTTGAGAAAAATCAACCATGAACCTATTTGGTCCTGGTGACCTAAAGGGATGCATCTTCAATAACACTTCCTTGATATCCTAGTAGTTGAAAGGGGCAAGCAATTTTTTGGTAGCTTCTTGGCTCTAGGAACATTTTATGAATCTGCTAATATTGAAGTCAAGTTAAGACATCTCTTCTTCTCCCATCAAACTTTTGAAAAATTCTCTTACAGAGTTAAATAAGGAGGTCTGATCAAATATAGGATTCCCTCTTTCATGTCCTAGTTCTTTAATTTTATTTAAATTTCTCCTAACTAATAATGAAGCATGAAAGAATCTTGCATGATAATCTTCATCTCTTACCCAGTTAACTCGAGCCTTCTACTTTATAATAGAAGTGTGCAGTTTCAAGGCCTCTTGGTGTTCCCTAAGCTTCTCACATTTGATAGCTCTCAACTGATTATTATAGGGGTGCATGTATCATTCTTCTTAAGCTTCCTTGAGTTTGATCTTAGTATCTTTAAGCTACTTGGTATGAGAATCAACAAAAGTCTTAAGAGTATGCTTCATTATCCTTAGCTTCTGTATCAACTAGAAAGCTTTGTATCTTGAGACATTCTAATTCCAACAAATTTGAACCAATTGAAGAAACCCATCTTGTTATGCAAATCCATTAAAGAACCTAAATGGTACTCCTTACACCCTTGTAACTTTAGATTCTGTATGTGTATAAATGAGTGATTAGAGAATAAAATTTCACCAAAACAAGTAAAGGACATTGGGAACTCACTCAACCATGTCTGATTAACCAATGCTTGGTCTAGCTTCTTTTTTAATTAGCATAGATACTTGCTGCTTATTTGAACAAGTATACAATCTGTCAATAAATCTACGATCTATTACAGGAACATTTAGAAGTAAGTTAGTTAACTCCTTTCCAACAGCTAAGTTGTATCCCCTTCCACCTTATGATTTGACAACTAAGTTTATTGAATTGATAGATTATATGCTCCTTTGAAATTGGAAATTTGGTGCATAAACAAGAGTATCTTCGAAACCAGAATTCACACCTTCCATTTAACATTTTAGATGTAAGTGCTGACCACTTTGTCCTATAACCATCACTGCCATTTTTTTAAAGTTATAAAACATAAAATTCTTCCATTATAGGAAGAATGGTTGGAAATAACTTTCCATTCAACACCCAAAAACTTGAATTCTCCTTACATCTGAGTTGTTTTTATTTTAGTTTCTAGTAGTCCTACTAAATAAGGCTTTTTTTTTCTAAAATGATCCCTTTAATCATAGCTTTCTTAAGAGGGTCATTGAATCCTTTAACATTCTAGATAATAATTGAGATTTAGGGGAAGGCCCCCTTTTGCTTTATTCTTACCTTTCTTCTAGCTAACTTCCTTTTAGAGTTATTAAAAGGATCACTTATTTCCACCAAAGGTTCCTTTCCAGCATTATTCTCATCATCAGTCTAGCATTGCTCATGGTTAATAACTTGATTCTCATATTCTTATTAGACAACATTAATCAGTTCATTTTTAGATTCTGCTCTTGCAAAGTCAACCTTATCCACGATTGCATTGATTGCTGCTTATGGCAATCTAACATTTCTAGCCTCATGAGAGATCACTTATAAGGTTAACCCAACCAATTCCTCATGCCATCCTATTTTGAAGCCTTTCAGTTAGTTTCGATACCCTGTTATGTATACTTGGTTTCCGTGGATAAGAAATGGGATTTCTACTCTTTTTAGCTCACCATTTTCTCTAAGTTTCAAAATTGGTAGTTTGTTAGGCAACTTTGCATTCCTCTTGATTTCTATGCATATTTTAGTAAAACATATCCTCTCTATATTAGCTGCCTAAGATTCCATATAAATTGGCTGCTCAAGTGAGTTAGCAAGGTAACTTAGTCCTTTCACATTCCAAAACTCCAAGGCCACATTGTGGAAGTTAACCCAAATGTGGAAAGGCTCAATGTTGCCTCTATCACATTCAGCAATTGGTTTCCACTTCTAATTGAACACTAGCTAGTCCTTTATGTATCAAGGACCAAGCTCAATTATTTGACTTAAACAAGTTTATGCAAAGAACTGGAATAAGAATGAACTATCTTCTATTGACATAATTATCTCTAGAGCTTTCCTACCCCACCTAATCAAATCCCAAGCATGGACTATTGAAAAGATTAGCCTTTTATTCCCCAAAAAAAACAACTAATGCAATAGACCAGGCATTAGCTCCTCCTTTAAACAAACCGATTGGGGGAGTAAGTGCCCCATCCTTCATGATATCGTGAATGTGTTTCAACAAACCTTTGTTATGATGAATATTTTGTTTATGTTTCCATGTGCCCTTAGGTTTCCTAGACTCTTTGGGTTTGCTAATATTTCCATCAATAGGTACTATAGTAGGAGACTCAACAAATTTTATTCCAAGGGCATTTTGAAGGATCTCGGGGAAAGCTTTCATATTTAGTTGCAGAGGGGGAGTATTCCCTTCAATTTCCATGTGCAAGGCTTCTAAAGTGCCCTCCATTTGAGGTTGAAAACCTCAGAGATTTGGATATTGTTCCAAACAAGGAATGAGAAAACAAAGTCGGGTGCTAAGTTTCCAAAAAAAAAGGGAATGTATAAGGGTAAAATTGTCAAATTAGGTAGTGAGAAAGCAGAGAAAAATTTAAGTCCTCATATTTGCTACCTTTTGCTCACTCCTCACAATGTAAAAGATCTTCAATTTCTTCTTTTAAACTTTTCTATTCTGCGAACTTCTACTATATCTATTATTGATTGGGCTGGTTTTCATATATCAATAAGGATATTATATTATCTATAAACAACACATGTCCATCTTAATTGTAATTATCACAATGCCTTCCACTGTTTTTTCCCCCTCTCCTTTAAATTTTCTCTAATATTTTATATTTCTGTACATCTGTTGTTTAGTAGCATAGAATATGCTTTGCTAATTGAGAGGAAAGGATCTTACAACAATTGTATCTTAATTCATCTAAACCCATAAGAAATTGCGATTACCTTTTCCTATTGAAAGCTTCTTCTTTTATCCCAGCAGACTGTGTATTTCTAAAAGATCTTTTTCATTTTTAAATTTCTTTATTAATGAATCCAGTTTGTATTCTGTGTTATATTTCATGAAGAAGAAGAAAATTATCTTATATTGAATGAGCGTAGGAACTACATATATACAAAGGTGTAGCTGTACGAAGGTTACGTGCAGCTAGAAAGGAAAAATATTCTCTCTCTCATCTAACAAACTATTATTCTGTAATGATTATTTACAGTTGGTGAAAGGTACGTCTGGCTGACATGTGTGGGTAATGTGAACTGTGGGTGGTGAAGCGAGCCCATCGACAGCCCCCAGTCAAGTTGGCGTCGGTGACAACAGACCTAACTTGAAGACATTAGAAGACAGGTTCGTGAAAGACAGGGGTTTGGTGAAGCAATCAACTAACTATGAGGAGGAGGGGGTGTGAAGAGTGGAGAAAAAACCTTCGGAGATGGCGTTATAAACAAGATGGAAGTCAATTTCAACGTGCTTCATTCATTCATGAAAAACTGGGTTCTTGAATATATTGATTATCGCAGCATTGTCACAACGCAGAGGGATTGGCAATGACAGAAGAATCTGCATGTCGCGAAGGACGTAAGAGAGCTAGTGAACTTCACAAAGGGCATTGGCCATGTCGCGATATTCAGCTTCCACAAAAGAATGACTCGCCGTTTTCTGTTTCTTGGTTTTCCAAGATACCAAAGTAGCTCCGAGCATGAGCAATAACCGGTGTGTAATTTTCGGGTAAAGTTGCAACCTTCCCAGTCCAAGTCAGAGAAAGCATGTAGTTGCACTGATGGTTGCACTGGATAGAGGAGTTTAGAAGTTGCGGTGTATTTGAGGTAATGTAGGAGGTGTAATAGAGCTACCTAGTGTGGTTGTCGGGGTGTGGAGGTGAATTGGGTGAGCTGGTGGACAGCAAAGGCCACATCTGGTCAGGTTAGGTTTAAGTACAGGGGCTAACCCAGGAGGCGACGGTAGCAATCTGGGTTATCCAAGAGGGGATCGTCATCAGGCGTGAGTTTACATCCTTGAGGGAAAGGAACGATGGAGGATTTGAGATCTGGCAATTGTGCTTCAGATAAAATGTCTTGGATGTATTTCTCTTGGGAGAGAAAAATACCATGAGGTTAGTGGTTCAGTTCTATGCCAATGAAGTAATTTGTTAGAACCCCACCTTGGTGAGTCACAGGCCCGACGTCCTACGTGACATCTGGACATGCAAACCCACGAGGGAGGAATTCCTCACCACAGAAGAAACTCAAATCAAACTTATTTCACTTACTTCCGAACGTATCTTGATAAATTCATCCTAAACTCCCCCTATAAAGTTGATCTACTTAGGGCCTATAATTAAAATACAATTCCTAAGCTAAAACGTAATTCCATGACTCTAGGTTAATAAAAATCTAAAATCACTTCAATCGGATCTCTCTAGATCAAGAAATCACCAAAATACGGGAGCATATTCAAAATTTCTGTCTAATTGACTCTCTTTGATTAATCTGTAAAATTCAAATTAATCTGAAAATTCTAAATTTTTGCATGAGGGGGTAGAAATTTTTCTTAGAAAAATGATGCTTCGAAAACCGAGTGAATCGGAGGCCAAATGAAAAAGTTACAAGCAAAAGAGTGAGAGGAGGTTTAATTTGGAAAAAGGAAAAATCAGAAAATAAAAGAAAATCAAAAACGCACAAACGGCGTCGCCTCGCGTGCGCCAGCCGTTTGCGGTCGCGGTCACAAGCTGCTCGCAGGGGTGAGGCCCTCGCTCTTGGGAGCACTCGCCCTCGTGAGGGCGTCGGCTAGTTTGAAATTCTATATATATATATATATGTATACATATGATTATTTTTCTTTTAAAACCAAACAATACACCTGAAATTTTTGAAAATTCATAACTCTTCATACCGAATTCCAAAACTCTTAAATTTGGTATCAATAAAAAGATAAAAGTAAGTTCTACAACTTCCACGAAGGATTCGTAAATTAATTTGACCTCTAAGTAAGCCAAAAGCTACTTCAAAGTTACTGCTAAAATAATTTTATCCCACACAATGCTAGAAATTTGAAAAATCAAATCT
>JANIJH010054112.1:0-10023 GCA_024520975.1 Erythroxylum areolatum | reverse complement strand
CTTAATTTATGCTAATCTAACTTAATCAATTTAATCTAATCATGCTTAATCTTTAAAAAAAAATTTTAGGGCTAACAGTCCCACATTATTTAAGATGGTAGGTCCCACATAACTCAAAAATGTTTGTAACTTAATTGGTTTTCTAAGAAAAGCATAAGGTTTTTAAAGAAATCGGTTGGTTTCTATGGACTTGGCGCAACATGGCCCTTTTTGACAAACACTTTTCCTGGCCGACTTCCCCAACACAACATGTTCTAGAATATGTGCATCAGATCCACAAGGCATCTCTCTAGCTCAGTCAAGCCAAACTTGTCAATTACCTTCGGCACGAACAACTTCTCGGATGGAAACCAGTCCCTAGGGCTAGGTTTGATTAAATACAGACGGAACAAGCAAAAGGTCAATCACATCGACCATTGTAGGGGGTCTAATTCGAGACAGTTCGGGTGCTTGGCTTGGCAGCTTTGCTCAAAACATTGGATGGTGCTCCTCCCTCTCCACTAAACTTTGGGGGGTCTATTCCGGTCTCAACCTTGCCTGGAACATGGGACACTTGAGAATCGAGTTAGAGGTCGACTCAGGAGAGGTGATCCAACTACTAGCTTCCTCATTCCAACGACAGATGTCTGTCACTCCCCTAGTTCTAGGTATAAATGAACTATTCAATTGGAACTGGGTCATAGTACCCCGACATATCTATAGGGAAGGCAATCGATGTGCAGACTAGCTCGCGAACTTGGCAACGCAGTTTAAGATCGGGATCACCACCTTTGATAGTACACCTATAGGGTGCCTCTCCATCCTCTTAGAGGACATGTCGGCTACTTGTTGCCCTAAACATATGATATAATTTGTACTGTGTTTTTCTTTCCTTATTAATAAAAAAAAAGAAACTGACTGGTTTATCACTTAACTGGTCGATTTTTTCTCATACAGGTTTTGAACACAAACTGGAATGAAAATCTTGTTGGTTCATATTTATTTTTGTCAAACCAACCAACCCAATCTAGTCTAAAAATCTTTGAAATAAAATATTTCAAAGTTTAAGCCTCTTGCTTATTTATATCTACTTTATGCATTAGGTTGAGTTTGTAGATTAAGTATATATTTAAAGGATTTTTGGTTAAAATGAATTGATTTATAATTTATTGCAAGTATCTAAATGCCTAACTCATTGATGAACAATGCAATTGAATGAATAAAGGATACTATGGATTAATTCAATTGACTTTTCAAATTCTATCTTGACATTGCTACCTATTTAAGTTAAAAGTAATATAATGATTTGCTTAAAGACACGCAAAATCTCAAAAATTAGAGTCCATTTTAACCAAAATCATGAAGAAAAATAGAATTCTTGGAAAAATATGGCATGGCCTATGCTTGTATGCAAGGTTGTTCCCTAAATCAATCAATTAAGCTGTGGTCATGTATGAGAATGTGTGCAAGCTAGAGGAGAAATAAAAAGATCCACGATATTCTCTATTTTTCCTTTGATTTCTTTCTTTTGAGCATGCTTTTTGGCTAAATAATATTCCATATTTAGAAAAGAAAAATCACAAATTTATTTGTATAAGAATTGATTTGATTTAATTTTTGATGTAGGTTATATTTATATGGATTACCTTAGATTAATTTTAATGCTATTTTATTCATATTGGCATCTAAATCCAATTTAAATTCACTTGTGGATAATTTAAGAGAGCCTACTTGTAAGTTGACCAATGCTTAGGTAAATGGGGTTAAATAGGGTGGTCAAAAGAGACCTATGGGATCTTCCCTTTTTGTTAGTGTGAAATCTTTTATAGGATTTCATAGTTCTTAATTTAATTAAAGGGGTGATAGCACAATAAAGATACAAAGTAACCAATTGGAAATTAGATGGATATAACTAAAGGGAATGCAATTTTAATGTCTATGAGGTCTTTTTTGGTCCCAATAATATAAGCAATCTAGGTTAATTGATTTATGAAATTAAAATTACTACTAGGCAAAGTATTAATTTGTACATAACTATTTGACTACATTATCTTTTGATAAATTGTTTTATAATTGATTTCCATGACCATTGTCTAGGATTTGATTTTAATTTATACTTTATTATTAAAAAAATTAAAATCATTTTTAATAATTTCCTTAGAATTGCTAATAGTTCTAGTTTTTCTAATCCAAATTGCTTCTTCACAAGATTCAACCCCTATTTACCCTTATATTGCTTACCAATGATAATTGCACCTACTTAGCTAGTGAATGAAAAATTTATATTAAATAAAGCTTAAGTAACAACATTTGTGCATATCTATGGTCTACTCATAGTTCCTTAGATAACTTTCAATTCCTTCCATAGCTTGGATCTCTGAAATTCCATGTTTGCTATATATGTGAAAGATAGGTTAAAAGTATCTATGGATCAGTTTAGAGTGCATGTGAGATGTATTAATTGATTAGTCTATATGCTATTAGAAACTTAAATGAAGTTTCATTGTAGACAACTATAATCTTGCCATTGTAATGATGTAAGTGGTTAGACAAAATCTTCCACATAGTACCCAAAGTACTTAAAATGTCTTTCATTTTATCTGCTTTTATTTTTGTCTATAGGAGCATCACAATATATGGATATTTTTCATGATAATATCCTTAATAACTTGCTTCTTCTAAGGGTTGTTTATCCCTCAAATATTCCAAACTAGGATTGACGTTACTAAGAGAATAATTACTAAAACTCAATTAAAAACCTTTAAGGCTTGCCTTACCTTTCCTCTTTCTTATTTTTCCATTAGAGGGGGAACCCATCTTTATAAAGTCCCTTTTCAAATTTGTTGGGATTGCACCCTAACCTATAGAAGTCTTGATTATCCCTTATAGATCCATATCTTTTGAAGATCCATCAACATTCTTAGATGAGCTAAACCTTATCATTTTCTCCTTAATTTTTAAATGAGTTATTATAGTTCGAGGAGTACCCCTTTATGGATCCATATTATTATTCTTGCTTGTTTCTAATTATTGTGGTATGGATTCCATATATTTGTTAGATCCTTAGTTCTTAAATTTTTTCATCATCACTTGTTTTTTCCTTAGAACAGGCCTTACTAGGATTCTATTAATTCACTTTTTTGTATCTCCTAACTTAGATTATCATCTATTTGCCCTATGAGCTCCTTGTAGCCACTTGTAGAAAATTTCCTACATGTGAGTTTCCATGTCTTGATCTAAGTCTATCACATAAGTTTCTAATTATATGACAATGAGATTTTTGCTTTGGCTAGTTTTCGATTATCATCTAACTTCATGATTGAAACTGCTTCAGAGAGTACCTCATCATTCTTCACCTCTAAGCATATCACAAAATAACAGAGTCTATCCATTCTAGAAGTTTGAGAATCAAAGCTCACAGGATTGCCTAAGGCATTAGGAATGTAACATCAAAACATTTCAATGTCTAGTACTTGAATGGTATGTTATAAAGATTTATCCAAAATAGTATTGGTTTAATTTTTTCCTCATCCAATTGTAAACAAGGCCCCTATTAATATATAATCATAGCTTAACCCCTTATGTTCTATGGCATTCGCTCAAAGATCTCCATTAACCAACATCATTAGTGAATTTGAGCACAAAGGTATCATATTTAATAAGAAGTTTTATTAAGACCCTTTTCCCTTACCTTGCTACTGCCTGGAGTTGTATCTGAGGGAAGGAGGTTATTTTTCCTATGAAACTCCTTATAAGAGAAGAAGACCAAGTTGACACACCTAGTTGAAGGAATGCTATCGAGGTAGAAATATTGACAACTAGGCTCTGAAAATGAGTGAGTTTATTCAGTCTTAGATAGGCTACAACACTTTCACCTCCAAAATTTTTTCTTTTCTAAAGGGAAATTCATCATGACCTTGTTACGATAGTCCAACTTTTCTTTAGTTCTCGCCCTATATCCATTGCTAAAGCTAAATAGGGAAATTCATCTTCCTTCCTGATATTATTAAAGTTAAGAAAAACTTCCTTTGAAAAATCACCAATCGACTCCCATCTAAGCTGCCTAACGACTCTCGACCCTCCCAATAGGCATTACCATGGGGCTTGCCCTTCCCTTTATCTAGCAACTTCAGTGGCAAAAACCTCAGTCTCTTAACCAAAAACAAAAATTTTAAGAGAATTAATTGAGGGAAAAAGTGCTTAGAGAGAATATAAAGCCTCTTGCTCTAAATTTCAGTTCTTTGGTCAACAGTAGCTAAAGCCCCCTTTTTTAAAAAAAATTGAAGTAAAGCGTAATTGGTAATGGGATTTGCACTTCCTTCTGGCATGGAAATTGACACAAGTTTAGTCCTCTTTTTAATCTTCCATGCTTTTACAAGCACCAAACTTATTATACCGACTGAAGTTAAGGTAAAGGAGGTGATAGGTAATGGATCTTGGAATTGTCATTAGAGAGGTTTCTCAACTATCATGACTAACATTCTCATCTTCGGAAGGGATGATAAATTTGTATAATTAGCTGATAACATAAGTATGTTTACAAATAAAACATCTATGAAATTGCTCACCCTCCTTTCCTTAAGATAGCTTGGTTTAAACTAGTTTAGGATGGAATCCACATCCCTAAAGCATCATTCATCATATGGTTGGTTATAAAGCAGAGACTCTAGACCAAAGATAGATTCAAAGGTTTCTCATCAGTTAACATATGTTGCTTATGTTAGTGGCACTAAGAAATAACCATGTATTTAATTTTCAAATGCCATTATTATGCATTTGTTTGGAAGGAGGTTTTGAGATGGTGCCAACTAACTATTGGTTTATGCCCTACAGCCAATCGCTTTGGATGTAGTTTAGTGACAAATTATTTACAGGCATTCTTTATCTTGTACATGTTTAGATGTATATGATAAAGTCTATGGAATAATTGTACATTGCAAACGAAATTGTAATGAGATTATAATTATGAGATTCATATTGCATTTATATATTATTCCTAAATATTCCTAGTCATTGTTCTATTAAGATTGGACATTATTATAATAAAAAAAACTAGCACATGTTTTGTTTTTCCTTATGAAGGAAGTAGTCGATCTCATAGGCTAAAGTATGGAGATACTTAAACAAACGTGTGGGTAGTTGCTAGCGAACAAGTTCACTGAATAGAGCTGATATGAGAAATCTATTTGGAACATTACTTGTATGTCTATGGAATTCTCATTGTGATGATTATATAAGTGATCCTTTGACTTGAGGTCATCAAAGTTATCTTATATGGAGATTGCTATGTTTTGATACTACTCGTGATCTATTTTATCAAAGGTTGTTTAAATGGTAGTCATTGGATGTAGCATGAACTATATGGAGATAGTTGAATGATTAAGATAGAATTTATCACCCTAAAGTAATTAGGGAGAATGTTCTGTTGTTCTCGATTAATATTGATTCGGGAAATCCTTGGTAAGGTGGAATGATATTTTGTAAACAGTTTACAAATGTCATTAATTGAATCAATAGCTAATGGTAGAGAACTAATATAATTGGACTTAAAATAGAATAGACATTAATTCTATGCTTTATGTCTAATTGAAACATTGGTTGATGAAAGGATTGAATTATACAGAAAATTTATGCATGGAAAGGTTAGTAAAAACTACTTTGTCATTCCTATATATTTGGGTGGTTATGATGCGTTGCTAAATGCCAATCTTGATCTATGATTATAAATTGTTTAATTGGAGAAATAAAGATAAATTAAAAGGAGTTTTAATTTATCTAATTTTAATTTTGAATTAGAATTATAATTAATTATCATTGCCAATATATTTAGGAACCTATTGGGTCTTACACATAGAATAGGTTGGAGAGAGCAAAGTTAATGTAATCACGTTAGACTTGATTATAAAGTTTGAGAAACTTTTTGACTAAATATGAGATATTTAATAAAAATGATCAATATAAGATATTGAATATTAATTAGCTATAATTGGTATTTAATTAGAATTATTTGTCATTCTAATTAAAATTTAACTAAAATTAGTATTTAATTTCAATTAAATTACTAAAACGTCTAAAGCTTAACGCTCTCTGTAAGAGTTACAAAGTTCTCTCAACCTATTATGTGGATACCATTAGAGGCTATACACTTGTGCGGCTACGGTGGTTAAGACGGATCGGTTTCGAAAATGATTCGAGGGATACGACAAGACAAAGATCAAACTTTGAAATAAGATACGAATTAAATTTTTGCTTTATTTTGATTCATGTTAATCATTTTATAGAATTAAATAGATCTTGGTTTTTGGGAAATCAAAAGTCACGAAAAAGTTTTGTGATTATTTCACTGCGGTTCGGATTAGATCCCAACCTGATTTCCCAACAGTGGTATCAGAGACAATTTTATTTCTATAATTTGATTAAAATGTTTAATTTTTATTGGTTATAATTTTGGAATTGAATTGCAAAAGCTTTGTAACCAAAATTTGAAAGATGTTTCAGATTAATACCGAATAAACCTAGAAAACATCGAACTCTTGATTTTTATTCTGCTTACTTTCTGAAAAATTCAGAATAAGTTGTTGTGTGGGTCTTGATTGCTACAATTTTATGTGGATTATAAGCAAATAAAATTGAATCTATACGTGCGGTTTCTGTTTGCGATTTATGCATTTTGAATAAGATCCATTTTTTTTGGAATAAGGAATAGTGTTTGAGATTTTTGCAATTTTTGAAGAAGATTCAAACCACTAGTGGTGTGAATGCCACTGGTGGAGTCTTCAGCAGTGGCGTAACGCCACTAGTGTTGATTCCTATGAAGATGGGCACTTAATGCCCATCAAATGCAATAGATGGCGATGAAGCTTCCAGAAAGAGGTGGTATGAGATGCCATTAAGGGCCCATCGCGTTGAGCTTCATGAGATGGAGATAGTTACTGGGGTTTCGTCTAGAGTGTGGTGACTGGAAGAACACGAGGCAGCAGCAGTCTGGAGGTTACGCAGAGTGGAAACATGGGAGGCACACGTGAGTAGTGGAGATGACCACTTCTTTATTTGTCTTTTCAATGAACAGTAAATTGGTATAAGAAGTTGCGCATAGTAGTTAGTAGTATCACAATGGGTTTGGAGAGGTGATTTAGATTTTTTGAAAATAATGTACTCATATAAGTTTGAAAAGAAGTTTTTCTAAATTATAATACGTAAGAGGTACAATTTATTGAAAATTGTTTTCAATTAAAATTTTGTCCATGAGTCAAAATAAATTGGAAATGGTTTCCAATTTGATTTGAAAATTTGTTTTCAAATCAAATAAAATTTCTATTTGGAATAGGAATTCAATTTATTTAGGAATCAATGGTTTTAATCTAATTTAATTTTTCCAAAGAGTTGGAAATGTTATTTTAGATTATGAATATCAATAATTTGAATAACAGAAGTTTGATATTTTATGCATATAATTTGATTATGAGTGTATAAGTTGCATACTTTATTTATATGGTTGATATATATATTGGATGCATGATAAATTATATGTTTCTATATGTGTAATATTTTACATGCAATTTGTGCTTGATGAGACATATGCCATTAAAATCCCTCGTAAAATATTAAGTGCACATTGAAAACATGATTGTTGCCTTCCATTGTTATAAGAATAAACTAGAGTTCTGTTTATTGTAAGGCTTGTTGAGTAAACTTAAGGCTCCTTTAACCCGAATATGTTTAATCTTATAATAGTGGGTTTTACTTAATTAAATTTGTGTGATTTGGATGAGCAAACTCATGATCACATGAATTTAAAGGTAGGGTTAGGAATGATATATAAGATATGTTTTAGCAAGAGTTGTCACCTAACAGATCTAGGAGTCATATGAGATATGATTGATAAAGTTGTTATCTACCTAATTTAAGTCTAGTTGGTTTGTTGAGTAAACTTAAGGTCAACTATATTTGAATGGGATCCTAGCCCACTGGAGAGATTAGAGTAATCTTTCCGAATAGTAACGAGGGCTATTATTTCGAATAAAATAGTGGGAGTAACCAAATGTATGATTAAAGTCCTAATCTTATTTGGTAGTTATGGCATATAATTGATTACTTATTTTTCCTTACACTTATATTTTGTTCTTAGTGAAATTTACCTTATTTAGTATAGTTGATACTAATTTAGTGAATCTAAATTCTTAAACATAGGATATGTTTGAGAAAAGTTCTCAGAAGTTAGATAAAAATTGCATGTTTATTATGCAATTTTGCTATAATCCTTATTAAGCATGTGGTGACAAAGTTGTAGAGATATGTTAAAATCATATAGATGACAAAATGTATTAACATTTTAAGTTGACTAATGTCTTGTAAACTTTGACGACGACAAGTAAGATGTATGTCAACACCATGATAACAAAATGCAAAGGGTTGCATAGAGTAAGGTTGAAAGGTATAGTACCTTATTGGAATTGTTCCACTTAATTTAGCCTACTCAAAGCATAATTATGGACTACAATTAAAGGCTTTGCTATAGTATGATAATAATTGTCATTAAAAGAAAACAATTACATGACTTTTCTTGCTTATATGTGATATGATAGAGATCATATGTATTTATAATTCATGCTTATAAGTATTTGATACTGAAGTAAGATTCGGCATTATTGTAATGTTCAATGCATGGTTAGAAATAGATTGTTAAGTCAAAGTAGTTGATCCAAGTTTATGCAAATAATTTGTATATGTGTTGGATTAAAAGAGACTTATGCTTAACGTAAATGGAAAGAATAAAAGGTTAGATAACCAAACAATCCTTTTATGCCATGTTAGTTAAATCAATAAAACGAGAATCATAAAGTTACATACAAGGATATGTGTATCCTTTTGATTATGAATCGTATGGAAATTGTGAAACTTGTAAAGTTGAAGAATAACCACATCAAACTTTGGTAAAAGGATGATGATGGTATTGAATTGTTAAATTTTATACATGTGATGTATTGGATGGAATAACAATTCATAAAAGGATAATATTTTATTTTATTTTATCACCAATGACTTTATGTGATATAGTCATATGTATTAAATAAAATGACGATTTAAAATTTTGAAAAGCTCAAACTGTTTAAATCTAAGTAGAAATAAAGCATTGAGAATGCTAAAACACTTCAATGAGATCATTGTGGTAAGTTTGAAATTATCGGTTATCTATAGGGAATGAGATTCTCTGGTGAGTACCTTCACAACAAAATTCCACATGGGTATGGATTTATATAAAGAGTTACATACAATATGAGATATTGTAGGATGCAATACTATTTCTTAGTACAATAACTTACCTTCTATAGTTCTAGTTGAATCAATTAGCTAGATTTCACATTAGATATGAAATGCTAGGTCTTTAAAAGAGTCAAAGTTAATGATCGAAGAAAGTGATGCTTGGTTGAAGCATACATTATCCGTTAAGTTTATACTAAAATAGGTAATAAAAGGTTATGAGATATCTAAAAGGTTGGATATAATCTTATAAACCTATTGAACAAATTGTTTGTTTCAATGTATGCTTATAGGAGAACTTTTCTCAAGATAAGTAGTAGAAGTAAGAAGGAATTTCAAAGGTTCAAATCTCATGACTATAAATCCAATTGGAACTAATGCCTTTAACGATACATTTGATGTATAGTTGAAAGGCTACGAGATATTGAAAGATTCACTTTCATGATGAATTCAAAAGTTTGTTTTCGAAATGATTATGAATTTATGACTTCTATAAGAAGGTTAATGGGAATATAGTTGTCCTCTTTAGTGGGAGTGTGTGGAGACATATTGCTCACAGAGAATAACAGTTCTAACTTTCAATTGTTGAATATATAATTGTCCAAGAACAACTCTTGTTGGATATGAAAAGGTAACAACTTAATTATGAGAATTAGATCTATAGAGATAGATTGGACGTTGTTAACTTATTCTAAGTCTAAATACATAGATAATGTACTAAAGATGTTTAGTATTTAAAATATCAGATACTTGTGAAGTATTAAAGATATTCATTACTCTATG